>RCUC01141288.1:0-166658 GCA_003697995.1 Taxidea taxus jeffersonii | reverse complement strand
CAGAGGACATGAACAGACATTTCTGCAAAGAAGACATCCAGATGGCCAACAGACACATGAAAAAGTGCTCCACATCACTGGGCATCAGGGAAATACAAATCAAAATCACAATGAGATACCACCTCACACCAGTCAGAATGGCTAAAATGAACAAGTCAGGAAATGACAGATGCTGGCGAGGATGTGGAGAAAGGGGAACCCTCCTACACTGTTGGTGGGAATGCAAGCTGGTGCAACCACTCTGGAAAACAGCATGGAGGTTCCTCAAAAAATTGAAAGTAGAGCTACCTTATGACCCAGCAATCGCACTACTGGGTATTTACCCTAAAGATACAAACGTAGTGATCCAAAGGGGCATGTGTACCCGAATGTTTATAGCAGCAATGTCCACAATAGCCAAGTTATGGAAAGAACCTAGATGTCCATCCACAGATGAATGGATAAAGAAGAAGTGGTATATATATACAATGGAATACTATGCAGCCATCAAAAGAAATGAAACATTATCATTTGTGATGACATGGATGGAAATAGAGCGTATTATGCTTAGCGAAATAAGTCAACTGGAGAAAGACAACTATCACATGATCTCCCTGATATGAGGAAGTGGAGATGCATTGGGGGTGTGGGTTAAGGTGGTAGGAAAAGAAAAAATGAAACAAGATGGGATCGGGAGGGAGACAAACCAAAAGAGACTCTTAATGTCATAAAACAAACTGAGGGGGGTGGGGAGGGAGAGGGGTTGGGAGAGGGTGGTGGGGTTACATTATATGTTTAAATAAAAAAAGCGTAAATAAAATTAAAAAAATATAAATAGTTGAACTCTAAAAAAAAAAGGCACGTGAGGGAGCTCCTTGAGTGGCTGTACTCCCACGTCTTGTCTCAGGAAACAAATGGAATAAATAAATGAGGGAACAATGGATGTCATGGCAGCACACAGCATGCTTAATCACAGCTAGCAGAAGATGGAGCATAATGAGGGAGGCTTTCTGGGCTAGTATATCCCTTCTGCTTTCATTCCATTCACCAGAACTCAGCACATGGGATCATAGTCCCTGTGCCAAAGAGGAAGTAGAAATGGGTTCAGTGAACAGCTAGTCAGTCTCTGCCACAAGGACTCAAATACCCAGCCATTTGAAATGTCTGCCTGGTCCCTGGCTACAGATCTGTAAGGTCCGCCACCTCTCAAGTATCTGCTGCCTTTCTCATGCTTCCAACATAGTCTACATCTCTGAAGAATCTTGTCTCCTGGAAGAGTGGACAGCCTATCCAGCAGAATCTTGGCCGGTCAGCCTTGGGTCAGATTTCTTTCCAGTCTATTCCATTCTTGTCCCTAGTTCTGCTAAGGCATGCTTGGCTCCATCTTCCCAGTTCTAGGTCCTTGTTCTAATTTCAGTTCCAGTAGCAGTGTCCCTGTATTGTTCATTTACCTAAATCCAGGCATTAATTTCTTCCCAGTGCCCAGTTCCTCTGGAGCTGGGTCTGACCAGTCAAAGGCTCATCAGGAAACAGAAAGCACCTAAAACAGTGCAATGTGAAGAGCTGGACCCAGGCACAATTTACAGAGGTGAAGGGAAGATGTGCAGAAAATGTAAGAAATAGTGAAATGACCAGGGCTAGGTCAGAGGGGCTAAAAAGGAGTGGTAATAGGAATCAGTAGGAAAGGCTGTCCTGTGGGAGGCTGAGAGCTACAGCCAGCTCAAGGTGGCCTCACAGGCACCTGTGAGGGTCTGGGGGAAGCAACACTCCCACTTTACCCTTCTTCCACTCTGATCTCCTGCTGGTGATTCTCACTGGCAAAATACAATAGCAAGCCACAGAGCAAGGGTTTCCTTTGATCATGTCTATGCAGGTTGGCCTCTGGGAGCCCAGAGCACAGTGAAAGCTAGAGGAGTAAATGGAAGCCACAGGGCACAGCAGCTCTTTTTTAGCCCTTTTAAAGCCCAGCCCCCATGGCTGAATTCCCTCTGCTAGCTACCACACTTTGGGACAGAGTACTGCCAACCTGTTGGGACTCCAGACATCGCTCCGTAGGGTCACCTGCCTATTTACCTGGGACTCCTCCTATCCCCCAGTTAGAAGAACAGTTTGTGTGAGGCAAGTCCATTTAATTTCTGAGGAAGCATTGCATGCAAATATCATGGACTCCAGAGTCAGAGAGACCTGGGTTCAAAATTTCCACCTGTCATTTTTAGCTGTATGACATGGATCAAGTTAGATTCTCTGAATTTCACCTGTAAAGTATGGCTAGTGAGACCAATATTCCCAATTGATAGTGTCACCCCAAGGACCTGATGAGAATCTGGATGAAAGTAATTTATAAATTTTACAATATTATACAACATGAGGTGTATCATGTAGCTCTTGAGGACATGGCAGGAGCCACCACAATCGAAACATGCAGATGCAACATATTTTTTTAAGAGTACATAGTAATTTAATTTCTTTACTAGATTTTATAAAGGAAATTTACTATTTTTCATTATTATATTAGCATCCCCATTTACACAAATCCTGCACAGTATTTGTGTATATGGCTGGCTGCATAGTATATTTTCCAGTATTTCTCTAGTCTGTCCTTCCTAAATTTCCTTTCTAAACAGCTATGGCCACTCCTTTTTTCCAAACAGCATCATTAGAGTGTAATGAAAATGAGTCTTCCCAGGATCTAACCCGAACCATCAAATAGCAACACACATCACAATAATTAATGGGGACCCCAAGCTTGAACCACCATGCGACTTTTCCTAAGTCCACAGCTTTGTGTCAGCCCTGGCATCAGAAGCTGCCCACAGAGAACCCAGTGTTCTAATACATAAAACTGTTCATCTCCAGCAAGAAGAGGTTTCTTTTCTTAATTTTCACGAGACCCAACTAACATCTCTGCCGCTAAGGGAAGGGGAGCGGTATGCGGCATCCCTTAACTCAATTTAGGAGGACACTTATGTAAAATCCGAATGTCACCAATGAGAGACAATGAGAGAGACCAGAAGTTCCCACTTCAGGGTGCCTTTTTATTTATTTATTTTTTTGGGGGGGGCATTCAATATGTATTTGGAGATGCCAAGATCATTAAGTCCCTATTTAAATTCTTTCTGAAAAGGAAGAACATTTTTATGAACAGATATTTTTTAGAAATCCAAGTGCCTTCAAACTATCACCTTGCTGTGTTGCAAAGCATTCCAACCCAGCATCTCTGCATCCCAGGAACTGAGCAGGAGAAGCTCTGGACAATTATGCTGCCCATCATCTGCCAATACAGGACTAGAATAACCTTAAATTCTCACCCAATCTTGCTTTACTGGGATGGCTGATTTTTTTAGCTGCTCTTTTTAGAATGTATGACTATACCCAGGCCTCATACACCTGTTCCGCAGTCTGTCAATTGTCTCAGTTTATCTCTTGTTCTTTTCAGTTTTTATTTATTTATTTATTTATTTGAGAGAGAGAGAGAGAGAGTGAGAGAGTGAGCATGGGTGGCAGGGGCAGGGCAGAGGGAGAGGGAGAAGCAGGGTCACCACTGAACAGGGAGCCAGATGTGGGGCTTGATCCCAGGACACTGGGATCATGACCTGAGCCAAAGGAGAAACTTAGCCAACTGAGCCACCTGGGTTCCCCAGTTCTTTTCAGTTTTATAGCATTATTGCCTGATCTGTAAGTAAAATTCCCTTTTCATAAGCCTCCTGTGTACTCAAACACGCCATCTTCCTTATGCCTGACTACTCACTCCTCTTTGGCCTGTAACATGATGGCTTGCTTCCCCTTCTCCCCTTGGGTGCCCCTGTCATCCTCTTCCCTGCTCTCAGAATTGATTGTTCTCAGAATGTCCTTACCTTCCCCTCTCTCCTCCTTCCATGTGAGATGAATCTCCAGAACCAAAGACCCCTTTGCCTTTTCCTCCCATATTTTCTACCACCACCATGACCTGGATGCTGCCTCTCCTCTTCCTCTGTCTCCACTGCTCACTAATGCCACTGCAGTCCAGGGGCATCACAGTGCCAAATGAAGGTTCTACCTTTGTGGTTTTCTCCTAATTGGAGAGGTATGGGGTGATCCACTGGGGTCCTTCTATTGATAATCTTTTAACTAGAATAGAAAAGAACTTAAAACTTACATTTAATGTACAATTTAAGAATACTCAATGTCCATAATGATTTATACATATGTATAACTCAGCTATCGAATGAGGTGGATTTGATATAGATGAAATTAAGCAGGAACTGGACATTTGTTCACACCACTGTCTTCCAGCAAGCTCTTTGAATGATTCTTTGCATGCAGGTGAAATCTTAGCCAGGTGTGCTGGTTAACTTGATGTGCCAGTGTGACTGGGCTAAGGCATACCCAGATAGCTGGTAAAACATTATTTCTGGGTGTGTCTGCAAGGGTGTTTCTGGAAGAGACTAACATTTGATTCAGTAGAAAGGAAAAAAGATGTGCCCTCATCAATGTGGGTGGGCATTATCTAATCCACTTGGGCCCTGAATGGAATAAAAGTGTGGAAGAAAGGACAAATCTCTTTCTCTTCTTGAGCTGGGGTGTCCATCTTTTCCTGTCCTTGGACATGAGAGCTCCTGGTTGTCAGGCCTTTGGACTCTATGACTCATGCCAGCATCTCCCTGGGTTCTCAGGCCTTTCAACTTGGACTTGGTTACACCCCTGGCTTTCCTGGTTCTCCAGTTGCAGATGGCAGGTCATGGGACTTCTTGGTCTCCATTAGCCCATAAGCCAATTCTTACAGTAAATCTTTTCTTTATCTTTCTGTGTGTGTGTGTGTGTGTGTGTGTGTGTGTGTATTATATGTATGTCATCATTTATCTCTGTCCTACTAGCTCTGTCCCTCTGGAGAACCCTAACTATTACACCAGCTCCCATACCTTCTTAGGGCACCTTTCTGCATCAGTCAGAGGTCTCATCTAGCCATCTAGTACTTTCCCTCCCACCTCAGTCTGACTGAAGCTTAGCAGAATAAAACAGGGAGGAGGTGCAGTGAAGGTGTTCAGTTTCCCCTCTGTACTTCCACTCCTTTTTTCAAGTTCCCTCTGCTTCTTCCGGCTTGGATGCAGGAGAGAGGAATGAAAGGACCCAAGAGTTGCCTCCCTCATGCAGCACCAGAGTGACCCTGATGAAAGTTAAGTTCTATTGCATCTACCTCTCTGTTCTTCAAGATCCTCAGGGGCTTCCCATTGTGTTTAACATGAACTTCACCATCCTTGCTGTGGCCTACCAAGCCACGATGATCTGGCCCCAATCACCTCTGACCCCCTCTTCCAGCAGTCTCCCTCCCCTGTAGCTCACTCTGCTCCAGTCCTATTGGCCTCCCAGCTCTTCCTTAAACATGCCAGGGACCCTCCTGCTTCTATGACTTTGCAATGGCTAGTCCTTTTGCCTGGAATACTCTTCCCACAGATAGCAACACAATTAACTCCTTTACCAATGAAAGTCTTTGATGTCACCTCCTCAGAGGTGTCTTTTCAGGACCCTCTTTCTTCAGAGCCCTTTTTACTTTCTGAATAGCATATTGCATACTTACTAATTGTGCTTCTTATCTTTCAGTCCTATGTGTTGGAGAGGAAGATGTACTCTAAAGCATAAATTTACAACACCTTATTGATGGGAAGTGAAGTAAGATATTATATTTGAACCAGATTTTCAATGAGATAAGCAAAACTGGGCCATTTATAAACATAGCATAAGCAAGCTGACCCATTTACCTTTGACACCAAATAATTTTATGGCCACAATCTACTTGTTCTAATGTCTTTTTCTTCTACTTACCGTACACATATTCCTCTCCAGGGTGTCACACACTGAACACATTAGAAGTAATCCTCTACACTAGCTCTTTCCTTACACCTGTCTTCTCCTCTAAAATGTCAATTTTCTCTGCCTATCCAAATACTACTATCCAAACACTACATTGTTTTGTAGGCCTTTTCAAGTTTTCCCTTCTCTATGAATCAAGAAAAATGGGGGCGCCTGGGTGGCTCAGTGGGTTAAAGCCTCTGCCTTCGGCTCAGGTCATGATCCCAGGGTCCTGGGATAGAGCCCCGCGTCGGGCTCTCTGCTCGGCGGGGAGCCTGCCTCCCCCTCTCTCTGTGCCTGCCTGTCTGCCTACTTGTGATCTCTATCTGTCAGGTAAATAAATAAAATATTAAAAAAAAAAAGAAAAATGAACAAATATTCATGAAGCAAACACATACTATGTACCAACAAAAATAACAACAAATGGTTTTAATTCTCCTTATAATCCTATAAGGTAATCCTATATTGCTACCCCAGTAAGTGCTCATTGTGCTCAAGTAACTTGCCTAAGATCCTATGACTATCAGTATTGGGATCCAAATGCAATCAGAAAACTCCAGATACCACACGTACTCCATGTGGCCAAATGCTTCCAGAGCTACTCCAATCCATCCTCTTCATTTCTTCTTTCTCTGAACCATATTCATATCAGATCCTCTTGAACTTATCCCTTTTACTGTTGTTTAATTTTGTACACATGCATGTCTTGTAGAGCACACAACTGAACTCCTTTGTGTTACCATGGAAGCTCCTCTTTAACACTGACGGGATGGGCCGAGCCCATGAAGGAAGCAGAGGAGGAGCAGTTGGTGAGCTGGAGGAGAGACAATGCAGAGAAGATGAATTCGAAAAGAAATCAGAACTGTCCCCTGGATTTCTTAATTGGGAGCAATTATCATTTGTGATTTTTTAAAAAAGATTTTATTTATTTATCAGATAGAGAGAGAGTGCAGGAGCGAGCACAGGCAGAGGCAAATGGAGAAGCAGGCTCACTGCTGAGCAAGGAGCCCGGTGTGGGACTCGATCCCAGGATGCTGGGATCATGACCTGAGCCGAAGGCAGAGGCTTTAAACAACTGAGCCACCCAGGCGTCCCCCATTTGTGATTTTTATAAAAGAAATTTAGCAGGCTGTTGGAGATAGAAACCAGAGTAAGGAAATGGAAGTAGCGAGCATAGAAGAATTTGTCTTCCCAGAAATCTATCTTTGAAAAGTGAAGAGAAATTGCATAGCAATTTTAAGGAGAAAATTTTAAGTATAGGGCCCTTTGAAGAAAGAAGGAAGGGGCAGGGGAAGAAGAAAAGATGCAGAGAATGAAGGATAAAAGGGAGAGGATCAGCATGTAGTGATGTTTATGATAATAGGGTTTTTGCTTATGTCTCTAAAATTCCATGAGATGTCTGCCCTGAGGGTATTATGATTTAGAATGATATTGAACATGTGACCTTTCAGTAGTTTATGTGCTCCCGAATCTCTCTGCCCTAACCTCTCCAATTAAAAAGGCTTGAATTATTTAAATTTTCCTAAAAACACTATATGCAATAGGATTTTCTTTTGTATGTTTAGTTTTATTTTATTTTTTTTCTTTCGCTCTTCATAAACCTTGGAAAAGGGAAAGTCAATATGGTGAAGCAGCTGAGGTTGGTACCCAGTGCCTCGTGACAACTCAGGAACAAGGTACCCAAATCTCAGGCCATCGTGGCAAGGAAGCTTTCTGAGTAGTGCCAAAGACTGTGTGGACCATCATCTTTCCTAAGAATACCAAACACCGTCAGATGAGCATGAAGAGCTGAGGTGTAGAAGCAGATCATCCACGACGTAGTATAATTTACCAGTTGCCTTATTTGTAAAGTAATAGAGCTAAGAAACCAGGAGTACATACTGGGAGCCCGCAATCTATCACTTGGTATACAGACCGTGTGTTTATGGGCCCTTGAGGTATAGAAGCCAAGTTCTGATATCATTACCTCTTCAACATGGCAAAGGTTAAAGCGCTACACCTAATGTAACTTCAGGGTTTTATATTGCAAAGATGTTGGGGGTATGTTACTTAACGATCACTCTTTGATTTAAAGATACAAGCAGTTTGCTTAGGGCCCTGCCTTGGTCTCCAGCAGTCAGAGCTGCAGCAGTAAAACACAGGCAGTGACAGATGGTTATTAGCACAAGGAAACCTCCTCAAGGGCTCTGGCAAGCTCACAAGGTCCACACTTTGAACCCCAATCGGTGCATTCCGAAAGTTTAGAGGTCTCCAACACCAGAGGGCAAGGGGATTAATGGGAGACAATCAGGGAACAAAGGTCACAAAGCTGCAGGCAGCACAGTCCCAATTTATTAAACAGCCTCTAATTAGGATTGGTCTAGTGCAAATGTACAGGCAGAGCTCAATCAATAGTTCAAGCTGGAATTCTATAACAAAGAGGGGGACGTGGGGGAGGCTGTGCTCCAGAAACCTTAGAAACCTTCAAACTCCTGGAAAAATAAAATGTGGGAGGGGGCATCTTTTTTGCCCAGTTTAATATATGAAATCCCATTTTTTTCCCTCAGTCTTCCAGCTTCTTGGGCATTTTCTATGTAAAGATATTGACAGTTTTTAATTTTTAAAAATTAATTCTAATTAAAACTTCTAAAAAAGGACCATGATAAGGACCTGAGAGTTCCCCTACTGGTTGTTATGCTAAAGCAAAGGAGAACAGTGTGGTAAAGAACGTATTGTATTCTTATTCCAAAGTGCTCCTAAATGCAGTCTGTTTAATATGTATGTGTTCATGGTATTTACACACAGACACACACACAGGTGCACACACACACACACACACACACACACACACACACACACAATTTCCTCTCCAATGATAAGTTAAGAAGAGTAAGTCCCAAGTAGAAGACTATAGGAGAAATTAGAAATGGATATAAATCATTCTTGAAATAAAATACCAACACAAGAATCAAATGAGTAACCAGAAAGCCAGCCTTTTGTCATTAATCTACTGTCTCACCACAGGAAGGCAGGTAGCATCTTTTAAATGCAGGGCAGGTGCCAGGTGATTAATTAGGAAATGTCTCCAAGAAATCTACAGAATAATGTCTCATGGAAATACTTTATATTTGCAAAGAAATAAAGGTGAGTGTATCTCATGCATTGAACAACAGAGCTGGGCAGCTGGTGGAGAAGGTGGCGAGAAGCCAACCATGTGACTTGTCAGGCATCCCAGGAAATGGTTGGGAAGCTTGTTGTCATTTCCTTTCTATCTAAGGGTATGGGAAGGAGGCTGTGGTTGAATCAAACACATACAAATTGTTGTAGCACAAAGCTGTATCTTTAAACTTTAAAGTTTGAGGGGTATAGGCATAAGATATATACCAACAGAATAGGAAACAATGGTAAAAAAAACCCATAAAATTGCTATTGAATAATTAATGGCAAACAAACAAATACAATGTCAGTTCCTTTCAATAAAATATCATATATAAAGGCTAATCCACATGGGCTTAATACTTTAAGAGGGAAGGTGGCTTTCTTTTAAGTATAACTTTTATGAGGCAAAGTTTTAAGAGGAAATCCCACTGTTTGAAATGCTCTTAATGGGGGTGCTTGGGTGGCTCAATGGGTTAAAGCCTCTGCCTTCGGCTCAGGTCATGATCCCAGGGTCCTGGGCTTGAGCCCTGCATCGGGCTCTCTGCTCAGCAGGGAGCCTGCATCATTCTCTCTCTCTCTGCCTGCCTCTATGCCTACTTGTGATCTCTGTCTGTCAAAAAAAAAAAAAAAAAAAAAAAGAAAAGAAATGCTCTTAATGGCCTGAATTCCACTTAACAAAGTTTGTCACTAACCCACTCATCGACCAGATGGCCTGGCAATAAAGGTCTCAAGGGTCTTAAATAATCTGAGGATTCAGAAACTTGGAGCTTTCCAGTCCTGTGTCCCAGACATGATGGTAATAGATGGACAGACTGCTCTGACTTCTGTGACTTGGAAGCTGCACCTGCTCCAGCCTCACTGCTGTGTGTCCTCCGGAGCTGCCAGAAGAAGAAAGATCCAGAGAGGTTTGGAGCCCAGCGATAACTAGCGACGCATCACAACTTCCGATAGATTGAATGAATCTCCTTACTGGAGGCAGTGACCGGGGTATTTCGGAGCATGTTAAAGAAATCTGCCTGGTCAGTATTTTTTTTTTTTTTAAGATTTAATTTATTTATTTGACAGAGAGATCACAGGCAGGCAGAGAGAAAGAAAGACGGGGAAGCAGGCTCCCACCTAGCAGGGAACCCAATGTGGGGCTTGATCCCAGGACCCTGGGATCATGACCTGAGCCGAAGGCAGAGGCTTTAGCCCACTGAGCCACCCAGGCACCCCTGCCTGGTCAGTATTAAGAAGGAATCATCTGGAGAATTGTATAAGGTGTAAAAATATCATAGCACTTCTGTTCTTTGCAATATTTTTCTTAAAATAAGTGCAGAAGAACAATGAGTAGACTGAAGTCAGACTTGGTGCACTGTGTCTACAAGCCTTCAAATGAAGGCTTTTGTGAACTAAAAAATGAATCTCTTCTCTGAAAAAACAAAGTTGAGGTCACTGAAGACTATGGGAAACTCATTTTCACACAAACAGATACATAAAATGAAGTGGAGCTGTATTGAATTCCTGCTATACAACTAAACTACTAAAATATCAGATGGGCAGACAATTAAAAAAAATCCATATAAGGGATTTGAAGAATTGGTGACAAGCATAATTTTGATTTTCTCTGACTTCAGGAGCTTTCTTAACAAATTGTCCCTCTTGGGGCGCCTGGGTGGCTCAGTGGTTTAAAGCCTCTGCCTTTGGCTCAGGTCATGATCTCAGGGTCCTAGGATCCAGCCCCGCATCAGGCTCTCTGCTCAGTGGGGAGCCTGCTTCCTCCTCTCTCTCTCTCTCTCTCTGCCTGCCTCTCTGCCTACTTGTGATCTCTGTCTGTTAAATAAATAAAATAAAAAAATCTTTAAAAACAACAACAACAACAACAACAACAAAACAAATGGTCCCTCTTTGGGGTCTCAGGTTTAAACAAGGGCCATTGCAGAATCTCTTAGGGTAAGGAGGTAACCTGGGGACAGTAGTGACCAGCCTTTTGTCTAAGAAAGGTTTGCCCTAGAGTTTGTCCATGATGGTGTTTTAGCTCACACTGCAAGCATGCTAATCCTTAATGGCGATGAAATAGGATGGCTCCAAGGCTAAGAAGGACCACAGGGGAAACAACTGCTATTGGAAAACTGGTAAGTGGGGGCGTACTCATTCTCTTATTTTACTCTCCTTTTTGGGGCTGGTCAAGAAATATGATCTAAAAATCACTTTTTCGCTTCAGCTTAACTGAATTGTGTATCTTACTGCCCAGTGGCTTACGCAATAAATGTTACTAAAAGGAATAATTTAAGATCTGAACTTATTTTAATTAGTTTTTGTAATACTGCAGCAGATGTGAGTCTGCTCATATGCAACCTGTACTGGCTGAGAATCTCAATGAAGTCTCAAACATTTTACATTGACAGAGAAGACAGTTTTAAGTAATATGAACAGGAAGAGGAAGTCAAAGGAAGGGGGAAAGAAGGAAGCAGGCTTGTGTGGTTTTGGACATGTTCCCTGCGCACACGCAGCTGGTCATGGTGGGGTTGTGGCGTGGTATTAATAACTGACAGCTGTTGTTAACTCCTACGGAAGAGTAGATAACCTTACGTGGAATCCATACCCAGATCCTGGGCTGCAGAGTAATGAGTCCCCCTGGAACGAAAGCTTCGGCCTTTTTTGTTGTAACTATTGATCTACTGTAGAGGCCTGATGTGATTTAGATGAGGGAGGAAGAGATAATGGCATTGATTATTCTATTTGGGAAGCAGACTAAGACAGAACTAAGGTACAATACATGAACAGAAAAAAAACCCACTCAATCATTCCTTGTCTTTTCTTTGCAGTCCAAGGCAACACAAGTTGTCATAGTGACAGGGGAATACATCTTGATAAATAAGTAGCTTTGAATTTCAGGGACACTTGTGTGTGTGTGACACTTGTTCAGGTGTGACAAAACCCTAACATTGCTTTTGCTGTCCTAGCTTTTTGGGGCCATGATGACAGTCCTGTCCAAGCCCTGCATGGTGGCCTGCCAGTGAGCAGTGAGAGGTGAGCTTGAGGGACCGAGTGCTCACTCAGGGAGAAGAAGAGTCTTCCCCAGTGGAGGTCGTAATTTTTCACTTCATTAGGTAAAAATGTCTTTGATTCAAAACTGGACTGTGTCATGTAATGAATGCAGTGGGGCCGACTTAGACCATTCATCATAGTTCAGTTTCTCAGCTGGGGATGGAAGGGCTGAGGGGTGGTGGATTTTACCCCAGGGGATATTTGGTAATGTCTGGAGACAGTCTAGATTGAGAGTGGAGGTACTACTTTAGTCTGGTGGGTAGGTCCCAGGGATGGTGTCAACCATAATACAATGCACAACAGTCTGATGCAACAAAGGATTATCCAGCCCAAGATGTCAAAAGTGCCAACATTAAGAAACCTTGGTCTAGTCTATTTTGTAACAGGGTTACCTAGAATTTGTTCAGAATTATTCACCAAAAAGTGGCTCAAATGCCTAATAGATTGCCTTGGAACAAGAATCCAAGAGAAAAACAAAAATAAAAGGCAAGGTTGCTGTGTTTTTTTGCCTGGGTCTTATCACTGTTATCTGCTGGAAAGCTATTTCAACTAGTGTATTTCAACAGTGTATCACTGTTAAGCATCCCCGCTTCCCACCACCCTTGTTTAACCCCGGCCACTGCATTCTGGGGAGAAAATGAAGAAGTAGAATAATGGTCCTGACTTCCAGTGGGTTAATATTCTAGGTCTGAATAACAGTAAATAATAGAATGGGATAGATTTAGAATGTCTTTCCTGTGACAAGGAACAGGAGGGACAGGAGAGGAATTGTGTCATGATGTTCTGGAATTCAGAGTCAGAAAGAATGAAGATCTTATCTGTTGTAAGAAGCCAGTGTGGAGTCTAGCAGTTATGAGCTCAGACTTGTCAGGTGGACAGAGCTGGCTGTATTGTATTAAGCGGTGAGATTCTGAAGCAAGCTAAAGCTCTCTTGAATGCTCATTTCTCACCTGTGAAGTGGGCTTACTTGTATCTTCCTCACACACTTATGAGGACTTTGTGGTATACTGCAGTTATTTTTAGCTTTCATGACCTACTTTGCAGGAGAAGACCACAGGTCAGCAGCATGGATTAGAGGTAAACAACAAGTCCAGGGGTGTCCGGGTGGCTCTGTTGGCGAAGCGTCTGACTCTTGATTTCAGCTCAGGTCATGATCTCAGGGTTGTGGGATCAAACCTTTTGTCAGGTCCCTCGTTCAGTGGGGAGTCAGCACTCAATGGAGATTCTCTTTCTCCTTCTACCTCTGCCCCTCCTTTCTCTCCACTCACATGAGCACTCTCTCTCAAATAAATATGTTTTTTTTTAAAGGTAAACAATACCAAAGGACTAACAGACACATGAAAAAGTGTTCAACATCACTTGGCATCAGGGAAATAAAAATCAAAACTACATGAGATACCACCTCAAAACAGTCAGAAAGGCTAAAATTAACAAGTCAGGAAATGACAGATGTTGGCGAGGATGTGGAAAAAGGGGAACCCTCCTACATTGTTGGTGGGAATGCAAGCTGGTGCAGTACTCTGGAAAACAGTATGGAGGTTCCTCAAAAAGTTGAAAATAGAGTTACCCTATGACCCAACAATCACTATGGAAGAGCCCAGATGTCCATTGACAGATAAATGGATAAAGAAGATGTGAGATACACACACACACACACACACAAATATTATGCAGCCATCAAAAAATTGAAATTTTGCTATTTGCAACAACATGTTTGGAACTAGAGGGTATTATGCTAGGTGAAATAAGTCAGAAAAGACAAGTATCATATGATCTCACTGACATGTGGAATTTAAGAAACAAGGCAGAGGATCATAGGGGAAGAGAGGAAAAAATTAAACAAGACAAAATCAGAGAGGGAGACAAACCATAAGAAACTCTTAATCTTAGGAAACAAACTGAGGGTTGCTGGAGGGAAGGTGGGGGTAGGGAGTCTAGGTGATGGACACTGGGGAGGTTATGTGTTGTGGTGAGCATTGTGTGCTGTATAAGACTGATGAATCACAGACCTGTATTCATGAAACAAATAACACATTACATGTTAATAATAAAAATAAAATAAAATCCTTTGGTAGCTTCACAGTAAAATAAATAATTCACACACCAGGTACTATTCTGGGTACTAGAGACACAAAAACAAGTAAGACAAAAGCACTAGAATCATGGTATGGGTGAAGTTGAAAGGAAATGGGCTGGGGTTACATATTTGGCTTCATAGGGTTGGGCAGATTTAAAGCTGAGATGGTCTTTGAACTAGCTCTGAATAGTGAAGTAAGTTGGGATGGGGTGGAGCAGGGAAGCCCCAGAGATTCTAGAAACAGTAAAGGATAGTGTCTGGGATCTGCTGGTAGTTGAGCAAAGAATTGCAGGATTCAATTCGATGTTACATAGTCTGTCTTTTATGAATGGGAATACTTTATGCTGATCTAAAACTTCAGTTTACAAAGCATTCCCACATGCTCTGCCACCACTGCTACTACATCATGATGAAATTAACATTTATTGAGGACTTACTATGTACCAGGAGCTATGGTAGGCATTTTACAAGAACCAGCTTGTGTATTTTAAATAAGCAAACTCAATTGATAGATGCTACTATCAATGTGAGGAAGGAAATTATTAATTTATTTGTTAATTATGAAGAAATTTAAAGGGATTTAATAGTGCCAAAATTTTTTATGCCAAAATTTATATACTAGTTAATAGCGTGCTTTGAATAAAGCAGGTATCTTTTGACTCCATGTCCAATGCTGTCTTAATTAACAGTTACATATATATCTTACATCTTCCCTTTCTTCCTTATATGTTCATCCCTTTCTATATTCTAAACTCTCTAAAGGCAAGGACTATCTGTCATTGTGTGTCCTTGCAGTTTGGGTAGTGGTCTGAGATAGGGGTCAAGAATCAAGTGTCTAGAACAGAATCAAGATTTAGGAAATGTTGGTGAAATTTAATAAAGATTTAATCCTGGAAATTATCTCAAGGGAGTACTCTCCTTTAAAAGGTATTGGTAGGGGCACCTGGGTGGCTCAGTGGGTTAAAGCCTCTGCCTTCGGCTCAGGTCATGACCCCAGGGTCCTGGGATCGAGCCCCGCATCGAGCTCTCTGCTCAGCAGGGAGCCTGCTTTCTCCTCCCTCTCTCTGCCTGCTTCTCTGCCTACTTGTGATCTCTGTCAAATAAATAAAGTCTTAAAAAAATAAAAAAAAATAAAAGGTATTGGTAAAAATGGAATGACCCTGAGTATGAAAGAACAAGCTCAATTTGAAAAAGAGCAATGATTGTAGTATTTATCAGTGGGAGAATTAATAGAGAACTCTGAATATTCCCTTGTCTGGCCAACCTAGGCTATTTGCTCAGGTTCAGGCCATAAGTGTAAGATTCCAATGAGTTTTCATCAGCACATGTGTTCCCAGTGAGGCTTTGAATGAATGAAAACTTTTCTAAGTACTGAGCTTTGCTTGCTGGAAAGTAAGAAAAGTTACTTCAATAATGCTACCAGTAGTTCAGTAAGGTTTGAAGTAAAGAGTTCAAGCCTCCCCCATCCTAGTGCTCATTAGCCTAGTGGGCCTCTAGATAATGTGCAAGTGTCAGAAAACTCACAGAGCACATGGCAACAACAGGGATTTTCTCTCTTAGAACTGTTTTTTGGACGAGGGTTCAAATAAATTTTAATACTTGAAAATTATAAACACTTAAAGATCACACACTGATTATGATATTATGATCTAACATTTTGATTTCAGGGACTTGCATCAGGATCTTGGGTTCTTGATGGGAGGGACTGAAGATGTGTACATGTAGGAGGGTTGTGAATGACTGGCTAGAGAGAGGATGTAGTAGATCATATTTTCCAAGATGGCCACATCAAGGTCTTTCATCCCACATACTCTTCTTATAATTTGATATCTACATGCTTCCTATCAAGAAGTGGGGTTAATGTTCCCTTGGAGTTTGAGCAGGCCTGGGACTAGAGAGGAAGTGATGTAATTCTTGAGGCAAGGTCGTAAAAGAAGATAGAGCTTCAGCATGGTCTCCCTTGGGATACTTGTTCTGGGAACCCAGCTGCTATGCTGTGGGGAAGCAGAGGCCACCTGCAGGTGTTCTGGCTGAAAGCCCCAGTTAAGAGCTCAACAGACAGTCACCATCAATTGCCAGGCACATCAGTCCTTTGAGGTGACTTCAGTTCTAGCCACTGACTGCAATTGCATGAGAGATCCCATGTGAGACCCTTAGCTGAACCCAATCAACCCCAGGACCATAAGAGATAATACTGTTTTAGCCACTTAATTTGGGGATGATGTGTTATACAGCAATAAGTAACTGGAACAACTAGTTCACTCACTTCCTGTACTGTGTTCACTTTTATAGATTAAACATTTTTTATGCTTTTGCTGTATGTAGTATACACATATTACATGTGAGAAAAAGCCAGTGATATGATATATAAAACCTTTAAAAAGGTTTGCTAAACTCTTTAGGTTTTATATATATGTGTGTATATATATACATACATATATATGTGTGTGATATAAATATAATCATATATATAATCATATATATGTGTGTATATATGTGTGTGTGTGTGTGTGTGTGTATAGAGAGAGAATGGATCTGAAAGCACAATTCAGACAGTTCCAAATCCTGCATCATAATTTCTCAAATTTAATTTAGAACTTTGCATTTCTGCTGACATTCTTGTTTCTTGTTTTTTTGCTGAAATTGGTTTTTAATGATAATCTTACTGCTTGTGGGCATTTAAACTATGAATTCTGAGATTAGCAGTAGAAGTTGAGTTAGAGAGATCTCATCATATTCAGATAGCTGAATAGCCAAGCAAATCACACTGTGAGCTATCACCCTTATGGTTGATAAATATCCTTAATCCTATTCAAATATATTCTACTTCCGAGGCTATTCATAATATGGTTTCCCCTCATCATCAATTCTATTCATGCAGGTTGCTAAAACCCCCCAAATTATTCTCCCTCCTTTAGATAAATTATCAGAATATAATTAGTAATATATCAAAGGTGTACTTGATCCAGGTTCCTACCTCCTCTCAATGGAGCAGGTTAAAAAAAAAAAAACCTTTACTTATATGGCATGAAGACACAGGCAAAGTCATATATAGAGTCAATACAAGTCCTGTGAATTGGATTCAGAGGAAAGACTTCTCTCTCTCTAAATTGAGTTCAATCACCTAAATAGTGCCATATCCTGACTCCTGGAAAGAATTTTCAAGATTCCAATGATAATTTAACCCTGCAGACTAAGTCCTCAGACATTTCCATTGGCTTCCTGTCTAATTGCTCTACAATTAAAAAATAACACACAAATAAAAAGAAAATACACCCACACAAGATCTCAACAGTAGTTAAATCTGAGTAAGACATATGCTGAGCTGCTAGCCCTTGGAGTTACAGATGAAATTCAGTTCCTGCTCTGAAGCTCAACATATAGATGTATTATATTAATTTGTTAGAGTTGTTGTAACAAAGTACCACAGACTTGGCTTAAACATCAGAAATACATTGTCTCATAGTTCTGGGAGCCAGAAGTCCAAGATCAAAGTGCAACAAAGAATCTTTGGTTGACCAAACTTTAGCCAAGCTTCTCAAACTTCTCCTAGCCCATCTGTGCACTTCCTTGTAAAATGTAGTTTTAGCAAGAATCCTGCTAGGCACTTCATCTCCAGCCTTGATATCTGATCAGGTTCCTCACGTTCCATCATCCCCTGGTTGATAGATATCTAACCCTGGCCTATCTTCAGCAAAAACACAAACACAAACACAAATAAAAATAAAAAACTCCCTCCCCTAAAAAAAACCCTCACCCTTATCCTTAATGTTCCCTTTTGGTAATTTTCCATCCACCGATCATCATCCTGCAACTTGGCTATAAATTCCCACTTGCTCATGCTGTGTTTGGAGTTGAGCCAAAACTCTCTCCATTGTAAAATCCCACCACACTAGTCTGCATGCTTATTGTGATGGTCCTGAATCCTTACCATCTTCACTAATTGTCCCTGAATACATTATTCTCTTTAATGGGTGCTGGTAGAGTTGTTTCCTTCTGAGAGCTGTAAGGGAAGGGTCTATTCCAGGTCTTTCTTCTTCATTTGTAGATGGCCATCTTCCTGTTCACATGTCATTCTCCCTCTGTGTGTGCTGTGTTCAAATTTCCCTTTTCTATAATGACACCAGTCAAATTGGATTAGGGTCCCACCCTAAGGACCTTGCTTTAGCTTGATTACCTTATAAAGACCCTATATCCAAAAAAGGCCACTTTCTGAGGTCCTGGGGGTTAAAACTTCAACATACAAATTTTTCGGGAAGGGCCGTACAATTTACCCATAGCAAGTATGATAGTCAAATAGAGAAAGAAAGTGCAGTGTAAAAAACACAATGATGGGAGGACTTGCTGTCTTTCTGGAAAGTCAAGGCACGTGCAATTAAGACAATAATTCAGCTGTGTGTAGTACAGATCCAGAGACATCTAGCATGACACTGCTTTCAATATCAGGGCTCAAAAGGGATCCCCAGAATGGTACACACTCCTTGTAAGACACCCTCTGAGTTGCCCCACACTGCTTATGGTATTCTCACTACTTTCTGCCTAGAGGCTTCAAGACTGTTGCCCTTAATCATGTTTTCCACCATATGAATCCCAGCTCTCCCCTTGTCTATGTGATAACTCCCAACAGGCTATGGGAAGACTTCTTCTGTACCTTCTGGAAAACACAAGCTGTCACTGGCAAAATACCCATACCCTTGACCTCCTTTCTAAATATTCTCTTCACTTTAGCCTGTCTGAATCTTGGTACCACCAAGGAGGCTGTTTCCTGAGCCAATCTTTCAGCTGGTAGCCATTTTTCTCCTACAGCTCTCTTATCATTGGATCCAGAAGTGAGGTATGAGTCTTTCTTGCTCCTTCTAGATTCTTGTTTTCCCTTAAAAATAAACACCTTTGAACCTTATATCTTCACGTTATAACCTTATACTTATCTACTACCTCCCAGGACAGTCTCTCTTACTTCTTGAAGATTTTAGCTCCTGGCTCACTCTCTACAAAACTACTCCTATTATAACTCATGATGAGTCTTATATCAATGTAGGAAATTCTTCCAAAACCTTGGCGTCTCAGTTTCTTGACCTCCTCTCTTCCAATTATCTTGTTTCCCACTTATCTCAGTCATGTGATTCCCATGGTCATCATATCTAAACCTTGCCATTTTCAATACTTGTGAGATAATCTTTACCTCCAGCATCCCATTCCATCCTATACCACCATCTCATATATTTCATGCCCATTCCTCTAGGATACTCATTCCTTCAGCCCCATCGGCTCCTAAAGTTCGATACTCTTTTTTCACTGTCTCTCACCCTTTCCTGATGACCGCAACCAACTCCATGTCCTTAATTACTTATTCAGCTAAAATGTTGTGGACAATCATTAGAGCAACTCCTTTACTTATGTCTTTAACACCCTCATCCTGTCTCATTTTTATATGCAGGACAAAAGCTAATTTCTTAAATTCACCTCTCCAACTATTCCACACTGCCTGAGGATGTTGAAAAACACAGCCCTTGTCTCCTGGACTGACTTCAAATCCATGCCTTTATACCTCTTTTCTGTTCTTTCCTCATCCAACCTCCTGGTGACTTTACTCAACCTCATAGCTCAATATTTCTTGGAAATTTTGCATTAGGGAACACAACTCTTGTTGTCATGATTTAAAATTCATTTTATACATGAAGGGTACAATTTATTTAAAAGGGGGAAAAGTTATTCTTCTTTAAAGACAAAATTCTACGTGAGAAGTCTTTCAGTAGTTACTTCTGCAATTGCAGTTTAAGCAGTAGTTCATAAAAATTCAGAAACTTTAGGTAACTGAGATTTTATTCCAGCTGAGGAATCTGAATGATCTGGTAGTTAACACTCTAATTGGACAACCAGGACAGGATTCTTCATAAACTAAAGAGAAAAATCAGTTCCCTAAGAAATGTGGGCTCATCAATTTCTTTTTAGAAGAAGATGTCACCCCTTATCATTCCTAGTGTTCTCTCAGGCAAAGTGCTGTTCTGCTTTGGACATACTTAATGGGCCAGTCATAGTTACTCAAAATGTTCAAATGCAAACTGATGATAATGTCTTCCAGTTAACATCATCTGTTTTCAAGCACTGCATGTGAATCTGAGATTTGAGAAAAAGTATTTATAGGTCATGTATATGTATTTTTTTAGTGTATGTGTGTGCGTGTGTGTGTGTGCTTGTTTTTTCTTTTACTCTTTGAAAGACTAGTTTCCAGTTGTAGTTTGACTTGCATTCCCTTCCTTCTCTTAGGAAATTTAATACCTGACTCTAATCTAAACTCCCTGTTTGTGTACGAAAAAGAAAGAAAAAAAAAGAAAGACTGAAGTGAAACTGTGGACCCTTTCCTTAATCTTGAAACAACTAATTACCTACTCATAGGTTCTCCTTCCCTTGTCGGTCTGCTTCATGGATTTCCCAACATAGAATAGTATCTACTTATTTAAATCAAATACTTTCCTTAATAGCACCACAAACTACTTTCTGGTACCAGCCTGTCATTGTGATGGACATTGCTGATGACAGGTAGGATTCTCTAGAATTTAATGGAAAAAAAGAATAAAATACATTTTGGTGAATTTGTTGATATTAAAATGAGTGATTTTTTAAGTAAAACTTTATAACCATTTTCAAGGTCACTACTGGGGGAAGGTAGTGATTTTAACACTGGAAAAGCATATTTCCACTTTCTTAAGTTCCCAATTCCCTTCTATAAACAAAGGAAAGAATAAGAGCCCTACTGGTCACTAAAAGTACCTGAGACTGAGTCTACTTGGAGGATAGAGGGCCTGCTATCTCAGTCTTTTTTTTTTTTAAGATTTTATTTATTTGAGAGAGAGAGAGAGAGAGAGCATGAGAGAGATATATCACAAGCAGGGGGGAGGAGCAGAGGGAGAAGCAGACTCCCCAATGAGCAGGGAGCCTGATGTCTACTCAATCCTAGCACCCTGGGATCATGACCTGAGCTGAAGGCAGATGCTTAACCAACTGAGCCACTCAGGTGCCCCAGTGTTATCTCAGTCTTAATGGTTGGTTTTTCATCTAAGATGCTCACATCTCTTTCTTAAGTATGAGAAACATATAAAAATTAAATAGGCAATACTTGGACAAATTTGGGATTTGTTATTCATAGTCAAATCATTAAGATCTTATCTGTCCTTTTCATCTTAAAGAAAATTTCATATTTTGCTTAGATTTCTAGATAGTGTATGTATTTTTCTGTCTCTATTGAACTGATTATATGTTTAAAAATTATTAATGTAGTAAATTTCATTAATAGAGGCTAACATTAACAGATGTTAACATTAGTTAAACTGACTGTCCACCTTGTAAAAAACATTCTTATCATAGGTATTATCTTTTTATACACTGCTGAATTAAAATTTTTAATATTTACTTGGGATTTTTGCCTCTATTTGCATGAGAGAGATTAGTCAGTAATTATTTACTTTTAATAACCACCTTTTATAAAGATTTTGGTAACAAGGTTATCATAGCTTCATAAAATGGCTCAGGAGTACACATCTTTCCATATATTCATGAATAGTATATGATTAAAATTATTATTTTTTAAAAAATATTTTATTTATTCATTTGACAGAGAGAGAGATTACAAGTAGGCAGAGAGGCAGGCAGAGACAGAGAGAGGGGGAAACAGGCTCCCTGCTGAGCAGAGAGCCCAATGTGGAGCTCGATCCCAGGACCTTAGGATCATGACCCGAGCCGAAGGCAGAGGCCTTAAACCACTGAGCCACCCAGGTGCCCCTAAAATTATTTCTTAAATGTTTGGCAGACTTTCCTCTTGAAACAGTGAGCTAGAATTTTATTTATTGGAGACTTTTAGTCTCTTTTTTTTAATGTTTTTCAGCTTCATTGTAATCTTTTTAAGAGTGGATTTCTTTGTGTTTATTTATTCTGTTTGGGATTTTAGGTCTTCCTGATTCTGAGGATTAGTATTTTTCTCCATTCTTTACATTCTGTCCTCCTTGCACTCTAAATATATTTATGTTATTCCTTCCTAAACACTTCTCCATATTTCTCAATTTCTCCTTTATATTTTCCATCTTCTTGCCCTTCTGTGCTGTAATCTGAAATTTTCCTTTTAATCTATTTTTCAATTTTCTAGTCCTCTCTTCAGCTGTGTCTAATCTTCTGTTGATTTGAGTTTCATTCATTATTTACTTATTTTTTTATTTCTAGGAGTTCTGTTTAGTTCTCCTTGGTTATATGTGTGCATGCATGTATGTATGCATGTATTTAAATAAGCTCCATGCACAGTGTGGAGCCCAATGTGGGGCTTAAACTCACAACCTTAAGATCAAGACCTGAGCTGAGATCAAGAGTCAGATGCTTAACTGATTGAGCCACCCAGGCACTCCATCCTTCATTAGTTTTTAAGGTCTCTTGTTTCTGGCACACACTTCCATTTCCACATTTTATTTCTTTAAACATATTTTTTTATTATGTTTAGTCAGCTAACATATAGTACATCATTAGTTTTTGATGTAGTGTTCAGCGATTCTTTAGTTGTGTATGACACCCAGTGCTCATCACCACACATGGCCTCCTTAAATACCTGTCACCCAGCTACCCTATCTCCCCCCACTTCCCTTCTGTAACCCTCAGTTGTTTCCCAGAGTTCAAAGTCTCTCATGGTTTGTCTCCCTCCCTGATTTCATACTCATTTTATATTTCATTTCTGACAATTATAGTATCTAAAGTCTTGCTTATGGAGTCTTGTTTGTGCATGTGACTAGGTTCTCCACTGTAAGCTCATGACATGTTATCCATGACATTTCTTTGAAGGCTGGATTGCAGGTGGGTTTCCATATAGGATTTGCATCTCTCTATAAAGTTACTGATGGAATCTTCAACCCAGGACTACTATAAAGTGCATTCCTAACTTGAACTTTGTGAATGACTGGAGAGTGTGAATTTGGTTGGTAAGGTTATCTGATGTCTGGTGTTGTTATAGATTTTCAGGGAAAATATTTTCCTCCCAGTGCCAATTTTCCTGTTTTACCCAGATAGGCAGTTTTTGTTGCTTCTCCTAGGGTATGAATGAATGTTGAAGAGCTAGGATTTTTTTCCTAGTTTGCCTTTACACTTAATGCTAGGAGATATTCCTATTAAATTTGCCATCTTGGGAGAGATTCTCTTAGTTTGGAATTCCTGCTCACTCTGAGATCAAAAAGTTCAAGATCAACTTCAGCAAACACCCTCAGGGTAAATGCTGGCTTCAGTAATCAGCTCACATCTCCTGTTACTTCTTTGAGTAGTTTTTGATGTCTGTGAATTTTTGGCATTTCTACTATTTCATATAAGCATTTAAAGCTTTTAAAAAATTCCACTATTTTCAGTCCTTCTTAGAGACAATGTCTATTCAGAGTTTATAGTCTATAATAATGTACAGTATTTCCAAAAACAAAATGTGGGAGTCCTTTTGAAGACTGGAAAAACCATAGCTAGGCTTGATGTTTTTTATTTAGCTGAGCTGACATATTAAAATAATTACAAGTTTCAGAAACAGTAAAGCATATATTTGCTGCTAATGTCATTCTGTGGCTTGGGTCTTAATTATATAAGAATGTCAATTTTCCTTTGTATAAGAATGGGAAATAATGATTTTTTGATCCTTTTAGTTCTTTGAAATTTTAATAAGTAGGCTTCATTATTTAACTTGTTTCCAAAGCCTAAACCAAGCAAGACTTTAAAGACATTGCTTATGTCTAATCTGGAAGCTGTAGAAACTTAAAAACTAGTTAGTGTTGGAAATGCTAGAAATTTAAATAATGGCTTAGAGATTTTTAAAATAAATGATTTTTCCTTTCTCGGTACATGAAAAATCAAGAGTTCACTGTGCTTGAAATTTATAAGTTCTCACAAACATTTTTTCTACATGTTGACATAAGAATAAAATAACTGAAAAGCAATAGTCATCTCTTAAGGGATCACAGGTCCAGCAAGGAAATGGGAAATAAAACTTTCAGTCTAACATTTAAAAGGCTCAGGTTTCATAAAAGGACATGAGCCTTCGGAGAGTTTTTCACTGAGACAATGCATGTCTCAAGTGGAGGCTTTGGTGTGAAAGATCACAAGACATCATTTCTTCAGTTTAATAATCCATTTAATACCATCTTTCAATCCCATTTCATGCTCAGCAAAGCAAGAATAAGTGAACTTTTTGCTGACACTGGTTTTGTTGAAGAGCTTTTGTTTATAAAACAGTGGTGACATGATCTTATCATGGTCCATCATATTGGGTTGCTTCTGTCCCCCATCCAAGTAATGCTTTCCTGTGATGTGTGTAATTTTTTCATAGCAATGACTCCTGTTTTATGCTAAAGTGGTTTGACAGTACTTGCTCGCTTTTAGGAGAGACACATTCCAACTTTCTGCCTCAAAAATCTGTTTAAGTGTTCACTTTTACTCAACCATCTCTGAATTCTGAGGAGAAAATATGAATTCTACCACTAGAAAATGAACAAAGACAAAGGAAACTCTGGACACTGAAAAAACTTTGGGGGTGCTGCACAGTGGGTACTTGATGACTCTATACTGAAGCTAAATTCTTCCATGAGCTTTGACTACCTATGAAACACAGGCCGACAATTAAATTACTAAGAAAAGGAGTTGGGGGAGTCGAGCAAAGAAAATTCAGCCCTTAGCATTATGTCTACTTAAGATCTGTGAATGTTATGTACTATATATTTCTATTTTTCCTGTTTGAGATTTAGAATAGTAATCAGAGAATGATATGAGTCTAGGATCAAAGATGTTTACATGGAGTATATTTTAATGGCCTGACTCAATATTTGCAAAGGAAATTCATTGTTATGGCTTTCATAAAAGTTGTATACTATGACAATTTTATCTTAAATTTTATAGCATTTCATGGGCTGTTTTCACACAGTCAGCAATATTACTCTATCTTCTTTAAGATGAGAGAATGGAAATTTAGAAACCAAATGAATGACCTTATCAAAGTCCCATAGCACAGTGTTATTAGCAAAGCCACATTCCGAATCTAGGTCTTCTGACTCATAAATCAGTGCTCTCTATCTCACACCAGCCATGCTCCTTGGCATCCCAGGATTCCCTGATGTCCCTCTGATTATCATCCTCTATCACACTTGGAAGGGCACAAAAAATCACACAAATTGATGGTTGATCTAGGCATTCACCACAAATCTGATCCCCAGTTTAGGAGATTCTTTCTACCATATCACAAAATAAACATAAATTTCCAAGCACAGCAATGGTCTATTATGGATTCATTAAAATTGGGCAATGGATACACACACCACTAAATAACTAAAGAGACAGTTTAGAAAAATATTTGTGAATGATAGTTCCCAGAAGAGTTTCACATCATGAACAAACAGATACAAAATGTCCACTGTGTGTGGAATGTACTCCTGGTAAAAGTTCTTTCCCAGAAGGGCCTGAAGAAAGGGGGAAAGATAGTGCATGTGTTTAAAGGAATATCAGATTCCAACCACCATCAGCATAAAGGTAGAGGGATGTAGAATGTCTTAATGGCTCTGATGTGTATAGAAATGTTTGGAGAATAAAGAACAATCTTACACATAAAAGTAGGGAGCTGTGTTTTAGGGAAGAGAGCTGGAAACCCAAATCAATGACTGGGATCAGCCTCTATACTGCCATGAGAAGCAGGAATCCTGGGGTGAGTCTCTAGTCCTTTCTGAGCTTTGGCATTCTCTGTAAATGTGGGATAATGACTTATACCACAAAGTGGTTTAAAGGAGTAAATTAGATTGAATGTGAAAGTGCTTTGTAGATCGTAAAACATTACACAAGGTAAGGGAGTATGAAGGACAGCTTGTTGCATATGTCTGTAAAACTTGGCTATGGATTTTTTCCTGATGGTACCAACCACTCAAGTTGTAAAACCACCTTCCTAAACATCCTTGGATGCTTTACAGACAACCCTCTTTCTGCCACCCCCGCCTCAATATCCCATGGTTGTTCTTTGACTTGATGCACCATTTTGTGAAGCTATATGTCAATGTGACATTGGGGAAACGGTGAAGTAAAGTTTGTGCCTCACTAGAGCATTACTGAGTATTTTGTACACTTTGGGTAATGCCAAAGTAAGTCACCACTAAGAGCTGTGTTCATGTGATAGCTCCCATTCACATCTGAGGTGCTATGTTTGATTTCTAAATATACCTGAAAAAATATTTTCATTAAAAATTTTTTTCAAGAAGGCACATAATTCTTTCTTTCCTTCTCCTGGCTCTTTGTTCCCTTTTTTGAATTCCTAGAACTGGGCATCACACCCCACAATATTATCATGGCAACCACGATCAGTTTCCATTTGCTTAGACACGTCTTCCTCAATCATGGGCAACAGAATAATAAAGGATGGACTTCTATAACATGCAGCTCTTCCCATCTTCATTGGCAATACTGTCAAAGCAAGCTTAGGTGAGTTTTCAAGTTATCTGTGAGGTCAACCGGAAATCAAAAGGCACGAAAAACAGAGTCAGTTTGCATTTAACGAGGGGGTCAGTAGAAAAGAAAATAAGACATTTCCTGCATCTAAGAGTTCAGAGTCATATGCCAGATATTAATCACACTCCCACATAATTAATGTTGTACTTGTGTTTTGACAGACAGCTTGGTACAAATTAGAAACCACCTTAAATCTTATTCAAGATTCTTTTTTAAATGTCAGTACTGAATTTTATACAGTCAGACATAGGAGCATGTGTATAAGGTGTATAGACAGACTGCAAAGAAGCCCCAGCAGTTATTAACAGATATGTAAAGCAGTATAGATTTGGGGGTGTGCTATATGACTCTGTCTCTGCTCCAACTTCCATCTGTATCTGGGATTGAGACAGAGAAGGGAGGGGATCAAATGTACAAATGAAACAAAGATGGGCAGGATAACGAACAAGCATGACAGACTCAAACTTATAAACAGGAAAAAAAATCTGGCATTGAGAGTAGATTTACAATAAGTCATAGGTATGAACCAAAGATCCTATAATGAAGAACTGAAGGCTTCAGTTTCACTGAAGGTGATATGGTTGCATTGAATAAAAAGACAGAAAATTAGTCTGTGTTGATAGAAGGAAATGTTGAAAGATACCTTTTGCATCTAATAACAGAGTCTGTCCTTCCTCAAAGGCTGCACATTAGAATAACTGATGAAGTTTTATAATAAATTCAGGTTCCCTGGTCTTTCCACAGCTTGTCTACATTCTTTTTCTGAACATCTTGCAGCTACCTCTTCTGGAATGTGATGTGATTGTTATATTCTTGTGGTTCTAAAGTCTTTTATTCTATCCTGTGATATTTTTATATATCTGATTCAGTATCTTCAAAAATTAACTTTCACATTTTGCTGATATTACCTCCATTCTGTCAAGAGGTAGCTGGTAAGACTTGGCTTTATTGAGTATTGGCATTGCTGCAAAACACGAATGTTCTTGGCATAATTCCTCACAACTGCCTCCCTAAGTAGTTTCTCTCATATTTCATGATTTGGTTGAAAACCCAATATGGTTAGGAAAAAGATGTGCATAAGTGAAGCGTAATTATATTGATTCATGTTCAGCTGATAAAGATTTATTTGTCCTCAAGGCATAATAATGGCCAAGATTTGCCCATGATCAATAACTTTTGAACCAATAAATCTTGATATTGGCAACAAAAGCCAATATCTACTTAAACTTTTTTCAAAGTGTTGTTATAATATGCTGATGGCATGAAACATATGGGCACATAAAACACAGTCTCTTGAGCTTTATGTTGAAACTATATTTGTATCCTCTAAGAGTTAATATTCTAGATTCCAGTGACATAGGAGCAATCTGCTGATCAAGGGGAAAGTTAATAATGAGGACTGATAGTTAATAACAGTTTTTAGAAAAGCAAATAATATTAGTGTATGTGGAAGCACTTTGTTGAAACACAAACCACTGTATAAATGTGAAGTATAACAGAGTTTGCCTATGGGTTTTAAGCTTTGTGCAACATGCTTGCAAAATAAAGACTTTTTTTTTTTTAAAGAGCAGGAATAGAAGATATGGGAAGAAATGAGGCAAGAGGAACAGTGACAACACTGTATTGGGTACCTAGCATGAGCCAGGAGTTAAGGTGATTATATGATATGTATTTTTATATTTCATTCCCATAGTTCTAATAGGTTCGAGCCAAAACTCAAGCACAACTCAAATTCCTACAGAACTAAGGTTTAGGCTAAGGAACTGGTTCTACGGTTTTAAGTAGCAGAGCTGGAATTTAAGTCCATGTTTGTCTAAACCCAAAGATCATGGTCTTTCCTGGTTGCTGTAAACAAAAAGCTTCAATGGTTTCCTTTTCAGTCATTTGGGATTTGTTAGTGGCATGGCAAGTCCTTTCCTTAGATTGGCTAACAGGCCTGTGCTGTTCTTCCCTTTTCACACCAGCATTATTTTCCCTGCTACACTCACATGCCTCAGATAACTCTGTACCATGACACTATATATTGGTGGTTGACAATGATAAAAGGATGAATCATGTAGGTTGTTCCTTGGGAAAGTGAAAATATTTGGGGGGACAGAAGGAAGCTGCAATGTTTGCCCTTCAGGAACACTTATGTCTTTCCCCTACCATCTGGTCAGCTGCCATAAAAATACTACCGTATCTTGGGGGGCTTAAACACTAGAAGCTTATTTTCTCACAGTTCTGGAGGCTGGGAAGTTTAAGATCAAGGCATCAGCTGACTTTGTTCCTGGTGGGAGCTCTTTTCCTAGGTTATGGATGCCTACTGTGTCCTTATATGGTAGAGAGAGAGAGAGAGAGAGAGAGAGAGAGAGAGAGGATGATTGATCTCTGGTGTATATGGTAGAGAGAGAGAGAGAGAGAGAGAGAGAGAGAGAGAGGGAGGATGATTGATCTCTGGTGTCGTTTCCTCTTTTTGTAAGGATACAGGTCAAGCAGATCAGGGCTCCATGCTTATGACCTTATTTAACCTTAATCACCTCCTTAAAGACTTTATCTCCAAAACAGTCACATGGGTATGTGTGTGTGGGGGGTAGGATTTCAACATATGAATTTTGGGGAGCACATTCAATCCATGGAAACCAGTGCAACACATTGGACCTGTATGCAGACATGTGCTCATGGGTTCATGTTCATTCTACCACCTATGGCTGTCCATATGAACTTGGGCAAATTTCTTATAAACCTTCCCAAGTCTTAGTATCATCACCTGACTGAAAATGTGGAAATCATTATGCTGGCCCAGTGAACACCAGTGAGTTGCAAGGAGGATGGCCCTTATAGGTAGTCCTGTGTTTTTGTGCATAAGGTTTCCTGAGAAAATGTAAGTGGGACTAACATCCCAAAGATAGACTAGGGTGTCAGAAGGAACTTCTATTTTCTGAACTATAAAAAGTATTCTAAGATCTCTAAACATCACCTGGTAGATAGAAATTTTAGAAATATATTTTAAGTTTTTATGCATGTTCTTTTAATTACTTACTTATTACTATCTTTTAAATTTCCCAGGTAATAAACAAATATATATTGCAAAAATACTGAAGATACTGAAATAAAGAACAAAAGTCTCTCTTTAACTTTTTTTCAGAAATCCCACTCCAAGCCACAAAGATAACTACTATTGTCAATCTGGTATGTTCCATGTTATGTATTGACAAGAATGCAGGTGTATTTCTATATATGTTTATGTAAACATGTATAAGCGCAGATTTTTGTGGAACGCTTCCATGTTTATTTCTTCTCATTGAATGTATATTCGTCTTCTTTAAGATTTGTTATTATTTTCTTTTTTGAGCTAAAGATTTGCTATTTCAGCATGTGTTGAGATTTCTGCCCTCATCTGGATTATAGGTTTAAAAGACTGTGCTTTTTGCAGTATCAAACCAATAATTTTCTCCTATTTTCTACTAATTTTTAGAAAACAATGAAGCAAAACATGCAATTATTTCGCTATCTTGGTGCAAACACTGCTGTTCAGACAAAGAGGAAAGCATGGCTGAAGCAGAACTCCCAGTCACCAAGCAGTTTAGAATATCTGTTGGTGGCATCTCACTCCAGCAGCATAAAGGTAGTTTAAGGATATACATGTATATTGCATAAAAACACAAGTTATTTTAAATTCAACCTTGTAACATTTGAGTTTACATGTGAAAGTAATTTGTGGAACCATACAGGTATGTTTGTGCAAAGGAAGAAAGAGCAGTCTCATTTTGTTAAAAAGCACTTCTTCTAAAAGTACTTATGAATTTTCCCACATTTATCTGTGCGTGTGAGGTTTTGTCATCTGCCTGAAAGCCTTGTCTCTCTTGCATGTAATAAACAGGTCTTATTTTACAATTCATTACAATTTCACTTAGTCTCCATGATTCACATTAGTCTTTCTCAAACAACTTGTGCATTTACTCTTAGAAAAGATAATGGGCTTCAGATGATTTTTTTTTAAAGTCACCAACAAAACACTGAAGATATTCTAGCCCCGCTAACAATTTGACTCTGTCCTACTCACTCTGAGCAGTATCATCCAGTGCAAGGCAATGTCTTGATGGATCATTCATGGAAAACTAAACTAATTACCATCATTCTAATATTCCTATTTAAATGCATGAAAAACTGATTAGCTGAAGGCAGCCCTATATATAGCAGAAACGGCATCTTCTCAATATTTATGCTAATGCAAAAGACATTTTACACAAAGGTTAGAGGTGACAAATGGGTAAGAAATGATCTTAATGTACACATTTGTTTACTTACAATAATGCGTGACATGACTATTACTCCTTGAGAGAGATTTAATTGGCATAGAGGACAAGGTGTGGGGAAATAGATCAGTGTGAAAGTACATATGCATATGTAGGCACAAATATATACATATATATTTATAAGATATGCTTCCACAGAACCACCAACCACTAAGAAGTAGAACACCCACACCTCCAAGCTAGTTTTACAAGGAGATTTCAGTTCACATTCACCCTGAGGTTGTCACATTTTTTGGTCCAGAGAGAATTTTGATGAGAATTAGAAAAGAGTTTAATAATTTAGCTGACTCTGAGCATTATATACCTCTGATATAGAGAAACTAAAACATGTTAAAATGATACCATTTCAAATTGCAGTTACTATCTTAAGCAAAGAATGAAGAAGTGGGCTTATAAATTCAATTTGATTTTTACACTGTCATTTCCACATGACTAATCCACAGACTGAGTTCTGTTTTCTGCCAGCTCTCTAAGCACGCTCCAAGGTGAGACTCCCCAGAAATGGTGCATAACAATGAGCACATCACGGAAGCAGTGCATGAAGAACAAATAAAACATGAAATTACACATGAACTTGAGAGTCACATAAGCAGGCTAAGAATGGGTTACTGTCAATAACGGATTTCAAATAAGCCTCTGATTTAATGACAACAGAAAGCTAGAGTCTGATTGAGGGTAATCAAATACTTCTCCTTTTTTTCCCACTTCTAACTCATGTTTTATATGAAAAGAAAACCCATGCCATCACAATATAGGCAACAGAAAGCTACACAAAAACCCGAAAATAGAAAGGCTGTTTTCCGGAGCAATTCTCGGGAAATACAACACACATCCACATCTAGAGTATGGTAAAGTGAACAAGTAACCAAGAGAAACTTCTTACCCAGCATATTGGTGGACATTCACTGGTAAGAGTGTATTTGCTTTTCCCTTAAGTATTTTGACTATAATTGTCCTTGTTAGTGCAACTGAGACTGGGGAAAAATAGGGCTTTCAGATTTAAAAACTGAACATGCAACCAAGTGACTCTCACAGGGGAAAAGGAGGCCACATGGAAAATGACCCCGGGTTTGGTGTCTAAGACAGGTGCATCTTTTTAGAGTTTACAAGGGAGAAACTGTGCCCCCTGATTATATCTTCCTTGTCACACCCCTGAATTCCAACCCCCACAACACACACACATGACACTTTTTTTTAGCATCTGAGTATATTCCTGTAGCATTTCACTACTCATTGTCTAGTAGAGTTTTCTATGTTTTTGAGTTGTATTGTTTTTGAGATGCATTCAGTCTTTTCCCCAAAGTACTCTAAGTTCTTCCCAGGGAGGTCCTGATATGACAAAATTTCATTGAATTAATATACCAAAGATGGGAAGGAAGTGAGATTATTGATTAGAGTAAAAAGATTCTAATTTCTAGTTAAGAGACTAACCAACTGCAGATAGGAAGTTCAGAATAAAACTTTTTCCCCCTTTCACACATATTTGGATATTTAAAGCATGTACCTTCTATACCATATTGTAGGGACTGTGGGTTTTCACATTTTGAGAAACACTTGCAGTTAGATAATCAGTTGCAAATGGGGAAAAGTGGACTATATGATAGAATAGTGTGTGTGTGTGTGTGCGCGCGCGCGCGCGCGCGCGCGCACACACGTGCGCATGCGCTTTATGTGACTTGGAAGCAGAAGTAGACTGCAAAACTTTGGTCCATGCTGATCTACTTCCAACTTGCCTGGAAAGACCTCGGTCTGTCTAGTCCATTACTTAACTGGGAGTGGAAGTCAAAGGAAAGAAATGCACCCATCTTTTGTGCATCCCAATTCCCACAAGGAGACAGAGCAAAATGGTCTTATTCCTTCTGACCCTTTGGTGATATCCTGAAGCCAGATCCAGGAATGGCATGTTGTCCTTTGCCCATACCCCTTTCTGCCCTCTGGATCTCCCTGTAATACTAACATTTCCTCACAGAGTAGACTCCCACTTCAAGGTAAAGAACATACATTCACAAGCAAAACACTAGAACCCTGTTTCCTTGGTAACTTGGGCAGGAAAGGAATATTTGAGGTGAAGGGAAATATTCATTCTGACCAGAATATATCCATTCTCCTTATTCCTAAGACTTTATCTGCAACACAAGGTGGGGTCTTAAGTTGCTCCAAGTAGCTATACATTTAAAGTTAAATAGAAAGTGAAGTCTGCTGCTAAGTTTAGCTCTCCTGCTGAAATCCTTGGGAGATTATTACTTCCTTCTGGCTATATCAGGCCCCCCTTTTCCCATACCTATCAAATGGCTTTGAAGTTTCACTTCATTTGAAACATTGTACAGCAAATGCACATGGTGTGCTAACGGGCTGCATGGATTAATGGAGCAAATAGTTGCTTAAATTTAATTTAAAAGTAGTTCAGATAAAGACCTAGAGAATTAGTACTGGGGTTAAGGAAGGATCCTATTGAGGGATGCCTGGCTGGAGGGGAAAATCCAGGGAGGAGGGGCTGCTTCTCCCTGCCCCTCCACCTCCTATGAGAAGATTTGTTTAGTGCCTTTGTTCAGTCAAAGGGGATCCTGGCTGAAGGATGAATATGTATGAGCTGCTCTCCCGTGAATCATGTATAGCCCTAACAGATGTACATGGAGCAGTGCCTACCCTCTGCTCTCGACTCTGCTGGGAGGTAGATACTGGCAGCTTAGCACAACTAATGTACTTTTATTACAAACGAAGGGAAACATTTTGTTGAAGCTGTACCACACGTCTAGGAAAGAGCTTCAAATTCTTTGTCACACACAGATGTATCTATCAACAGTTCTTTACTTAGCCCTGTCAGTGGATTTCAGTGACCCACCTGCAACTCATTACCCTTTTTACAACACTCTGCAGCAAATTCTTATTCATAATCAGACATCTTATCCAATTCTAGTCACAAAAATCACTTAAGCAGTCTTAATGAATACTGCATCCTTGGGATTTATGTTTAGTAAAAATTGAAAGTAAAATGTTCCTAAAAAGAGACAGTTAACCTAACATTCCCATCTATAATGCAAGTCTATAAAATCATAGTTAATGCAGTGGGTCTCCATTTGGCTTTTTCTCTCCACTCGTTTTCTGTTGTGTTTAGGCTCCCACAGTGGTTCTACTGAACTCAGATTTCCCCTAGGATATCATAACTAGAAACTAGAAATAGAAATGAAGTCTGTGGTATCTTGAGCAATCTTCCACCACAGTTACCAGCAGAACAAGAATGAACCTAAAATTTAAATCTAATTTAGATTTAGGAGAGGGTCATGAGTTATTTTCTTAAGAAACAAGGAGACACTGTAGAGTAAGAGTTCTTCCATCATTGCTTTGCTTCCATTCCCAGACTGATGTGTGTACAGGAACTTGCAAATAACAAGGGAGGCATGTCTGTGAACAGACAAAGACCACAAAAGTGAAGAACTCTCTCCCCACACATTCCCTTCTTCTAGATGGGCTGGAGGCAGTGTATATCCTGAAACAGTGCAAACTGAGACATGGCAGTGGAGAATCCACTAGAAGGGAACAGAAGATGCTTCTAGATGCGTGCGTTGAGATTCTCAAATAGCTATCACTGCTATACAATCCTCATAGCACTGCAAATGTCCTTTTTTTGGTTTGTTTTCTTCTAACCAAACCAAATCAATCAATCAACCAACCAACCAGCCAGCCAGCCAGTATAATTCAGGAAAACAACTTTTTCTTGGGCTGTACTCAAGCAGAGAATTACTGCATAGTCCTTATTAAAGGGCATGTGGTCTGCCAGAAGAGCATGGCCTCTGCTTGCTTCCCTTCTGGAAATTATTATCTAGAGCTGTGCCTGGCACATGGTAGGTACTCAAGAAGTCTATCTTTAGTGGAGGAATGAGTAAAGAAATGACAAATTTAGTTAAATATGTTCAACTTGAGTTTTATAAAAAGACATGTATCTTAACTGACAATCCTCACATGGAGAAATAGATCATTCCCTGTAATAGCCACAACCACAGGATAAATTGTAATTTCTATTTGATTTGATTAAGGAACACTACAACTCTGGAATAAAAAGAAAACAAATTGAGACCCTGTTCATTTTGATTTTCTGTTATTTCTGTGGCTTACTAATAAGCCAATCAATGATATAAATAAATCCCTGCAGTCATTAGTGTGTCTCTTTGGTGAATTTACCAATTTCTTCTTAAGGAAGGCAATTACAGAATTTAAAACCCATTCAGTCTTCCACAGAATTTCCCCTTACTACACTGAAAATCTAAATGGTCCATGCAAGTAGAGGTGACTGCATTCTGAGCATTAGTTAGTAGAATGTTTTTAAGTTAAAGTTTCATTTTTAGATAATAGTAGATTCAGATGCAGTTGTGAGAAATAATACAAAGAAACCCTGGCTATCTTTTACCTAATTTTTCCTTAATGGTAACAATTTGTAAAACCACATGTAGTACACTATCACAGCCTAGACACTGACACTGATATACACTGATATAGGCAAGATACAGAACATTTCTCTACCACAAGGATGGTCAGGTTGCCACATACCTTTTGTAGCCGCACCCACCTCCCTCCAACTCCCAGCCCACCTTAACATGCTCTCTGCATTTCTGTAGTTTTGTCATTTCAATAATGGTACATATAGATCATGCAATATATAATCTTCTAGGATTGACTTTTTTCATTCAACATGAGTCTCTCGAGATTCACCCACATTATTGTTTTTACCAATAGCTTGCTCCTTGTTATTTTTAGGAAATATGTCATAAGATGGATATACTACAGTTTGTTTAACCATTTACCTGGTGATGGACATCTTGGTGGCTTGCAGCTTTTGGTAATTATGGATGAAGGTGTTTTAATCACTCATGTACGGGTTTTTGTATTGAATGTAAGTTTTATTTCTATAGAATAAATGCCCAGAAGGGCGATTACTGGGTAGAACCATAGTTGTATGTTTAGCTTTTTAAAGTCACTTGCAAAAATGTTTCTAGAGTGACTGCAATATTATACATTCTCTCCAGCAGTTTTTGAGTGTTCCTGCTTCTCTGCAATTTGTCCAGCTTTTGGGGTTTCCACTATTTTTTTGTTTGTTTCTTTTAGCCATTCTGTTAAATGTATATAGATAGTTCAATGTGATTTTAATTTCCTTAATGATTCATGTGCATATCTAACATTTGGGTATCCTCTTTGAGGGAAATGTCTTTGTCTGTTTTCTAGTTAAGTCCTTTGTTTTTAATGTTGTTGTTGTTGTTTTCCAGAATTCTTTATAGGAGCACCCTGGGTGGCTCAGTTGGTTGAGCATCTGACTATTGATTTTGGCTTAGGACGTGGTCTAGTGGTCACAAGATCAAGCCCTGCGTTGGCTCTGTGCTCAGTGCAGAGTCTACTTAAGATTCTCTCTCCTTTCCCTCTGCCAGTCCCTGCCCCCACCCATGTTCTCTCTCTCTCTCAAAAAAATTCTTTATATATTCAATGTAGTAATCCTTTGTTGGACATATGTTTTGTAAAAATTTTCTCCCACTCCATGGCTTATTTTTTCATCCCATTACCAGGGTCTCCCACAGAACACAAGTTGTTAATGTTGATGATGTCTAATATACCAATTTTTCCCTTTTAAATATTTGTTCTGCTATCAGAATTTCTATGTGAGAGTTTCATCTTTCTGTTCTCTGGAGCTGATGACACAGACACAATATCAGGTTTCTTGAACCCATTTAAGGTAAAGTTGCTGAACTCTATACATTTTCCACCCAAGGAAATGAGGGAGTGCTATAAACATTTTTTTCCTGGCAATATGCATTTTTTTAAAGATTCAGTATCTTCCTTCCTCTTAGCTTTATTGAGATATAATTGACATATACTATTGTGTTAAGTTTAAGGTATACCACAGGATGTTTTGAAACACATTTATATTATGAGTGATTTCCAAAATTAAGTGGTTTAACACTTCCAACACCTCACATAATTACCATTGCTTTTCCTAAGGTGAGAATATTTAAGGTCTACTCACTTAGTGACTTTCAAATGTATAATACAGTATCATTAACTATAGACACCATGCTGTACATTATATACCCAAAACTTAGTCATCTTATAACTCTAAGTTTATACACTTTGATCAGCATTTCTTCATTTTTCCTACCCCAGAGGCCAGATAACCACCACTATATTCTATATTTCTATGAGTATGGCCTTTTTGGATTTCATATTTAAGTGATATCAGTACTTGTCTTTCTCTATCTGACTTATTTTGCTTAGTCCTCTAATCATGTTATTGTGAAAAAGCAGAATTTCTTTCTTATAGCTGAATAATATTCCACTGTGTGTGTGTGTGTGTGTGTGTGTGTGTGTGTGTGTGATTGGACACTTAGGTTGTTTCCATGTCTTGACTATCATGAAAAATGCTGAAATGAACATGGGGTGCAGATATTTCATTGAGATACTGATTTCATTTCCTTTGGATATATACCAAAAAGTTGAATTGCTGAATCATATGTTAGTTCTATTTTTAATTTTTTGAAGAGTATCCATCCTCTTGACCCTAGTGGCCACATCAATGTACATTCCCATCAAAAATGCACAAATGTTCTCTTTCCAACAATACTTGTTATCTCTTGTCTTTTGATATTTCCATCCTAACAGCTGTGATCTGATATCTCATTGTGGTTTTGATTTGCATTTCCCTGATGATTGGCTGCACAACTTTTCATGTACCTGTTGGCCATTTGTATGTCTTCTTTGGCAAAATGTCTATTCAGGAGGCATCTGGATGGCTCAGTGGGTTGGTGCCTCTGCCTTCGGCTCAGGTCATGATCTCAGGGTTCTGAGATCTGGCCCCACATTGGGCTCTCTGCTCGGCGGGAAACCTGCTTCCCACCCCACCCCACCCCCCGCCGCCTGCCTCTCTGCCTACTTGTGATTTCTGTCTGTCAAATAAATAAATAAAATATTTTTTAAAAAATGTCTATTCAGGTCCTCTGCCCATCTTTTTAAGCAAATTATTTGTTTTTGCTATTGAATTATATAAATTCCCTATAAATTTATGATATTAAGTTTTTATCAGATATGTGGTTTATAATTATTTTCTCCCATTCTGTAGGTTGCCTTTTAGTTTTGTTGATTGTTCCTTTTGCTGTGCAGAAACTTTTTAGTTTGATGTGGTCTCAGTTATTAATTTTTGCTTTTGTTCCTTGTGTTTTTGGTGACACAACTAGAAAATTGCTGCCAAGTTCAGTGCCAAGGAGTTCATGTATTCTCCTAGGAGATTTATGGTTTAAAGTCTTACATTTAAATTTTGAGTTAATTTATGTGTGTGGTATAATAAGGATCCAATTTCATTCTTTTGCATGTGATTATTTAGTTATTCTACCAGGACCACTTATTAAACAGACTGTCCTTTCCCCCATTGAATATTCTTGGGTCCCTTGTCAAATATTAGTTGATTGCTTATGTGTGGGTTTTTTTCTGGGCTCTCAATTCTGTTCCACGGATCTATGTATCTGATTTCTGCCAGTATGATATTGTTTTGGTTACTATAGCATTATAATAAGGGTTGATATCAGTCTAAGTATGATGCCTCCAGCTTAGGTCTTCTTTCTCAGTGTTGCTTTGGCTATTTGGGGTCTTTTGTGGCTCTGTATGCATTTTAGGACTGTTTGTTCTATATATTTCTATATATTTTAAAAGTGCCATTGGCTTGTTAATTTTGGGCATTCTAACTGGTGTAAAGTCGTATCTCAATGTGATTTTGATTTGAATCTCCCTGATGGCTAATGATGATGAACATTTTTCATGTGTGTGTTAGCCATTTGTATGTCTTCTTTGGAGAAGTGTCTGTTCATGTCTTTTGCCCATTTTTTGATGTGATTATCTGTTTTGTGTGTGTTGAGTTTCAGGAGTTCTTTATAGATCTTGGATATCAGCCCTTTGTCTGTAGTGTCATTTGTGAATATCTTCTCCCATTGCATAGGTTGCCTCTTTGTTTTGTTGACTGTTTCCTTTGCTGTGCAGAAGCTTTTGATCTTGAGGTCCCAATAGTTCATTTTTGCTTTTGTTTCCCTTGCCTTTGGAGACATATCTTGAAAGAAGTTGCTGTGGCCGATGTCAAAGAGGTTACTTCTTATGTTCTCCTCTAGATTTTATAGATTCCTACCTCACATTGAGGCCTTTTCTCCATTTTGAGTTTATCTTTGTGTATGGTGTAAGAGAATGGTCAAGCTTCATTTTTCTACATGTAGTTGTCCAATTTTCCCAGCACCATTTATTGAAGAGAGTGTCTTTTTTCTACTGTATATTTGTTCCTGCTTTGTTGAAGATTATTTGACCATAGAGTTGAGGGTCCATATCTGGGCTCTCTATTCTCTTCCAGTGGTCTATGTGTCTGTTTTTGTGCCAGTATCATGTTGTCTTGGTGATCACAGCTTTGTAGTAAAGCTTGAAACCAGGCAGCATGATGCCCCCAGTTTTGTTTTTCTTTTTCAACATTTCCTTAGCAATTAAGGGTCTCTCCTGGATCCATACAAATTTTAGGATTGTTTATTCCAGCTCTTTGAAAAATACTGGTGGAATTTTGATCTGGATAGCATTGTAAGTATAGATGGCTCTAGGAAGTATAGACATTGTAACAATGTTTATTCTTCCAATCCATGTTAGAATGGCCAAAATTAACAAGACAGAAAACAACAAGTGTTGGAGAAGATGTGGAGAAAGGGGAACCCTCTTACACTGTTGGTGGGAATGCAAGTTGGTGCAGCCACTTTGGAAAACAGTGTGGAGATTCCTTAAGAAATTAAAAACAGAGCTTCCCTATAACCCTGCAATTGCAGTATGGGGTATTTACCCCAAAGATACAGATGTAGTGAACAGAAGGGCCACTTGTTCATAGCAGCAATGGCCACAGTCACCAAACTGTGGAAAGAACCAGGATGCCCTTCACCGGAAATGGATAAAGAAGATATGGAGGTATTATGCCTCCATCAGAAAGGATGAAAACCCAACTTTTGTATCAACATGGACGGGACTGGAAGAGATTATCCTGAGTGAAATAAGTCAAGCAGAGAGAATCAATTATCATATGGTTTCACTTACTTGTGGAGCATAAGGAATAACATGGAAGACACTGGGATATGAAGAAGAAAAGTAAGTTGGGGAAAATCAGAGGGGGTGACAAACCATGAGAGACTGTGGACTCTGAGAGACAAACTGAGGGTTTTGGAGGTGCACTGTGGGGGATGAGCCTGGTGGTGGGTATTATGGAGGGCATGTATTGCATGGAGCACTGGGTGTGGTGCATAAACAATGAATTTTGGAACACTGAAAATTAAATTAAATTTTTAAAAAGTGCCATTTTGATTTTGATAGGGATTGCATTGATGCCACATCACTTTGGGAAGTATGAACATTTTAATAATAGTAATTCTCCTAATCCATGAAAATGGGATACATTTCCATGTAGTTGTATCTTCTTTAATCTCTGTCATCAATACCTTCTAATTTTCAGTGTATAGGTATTTCACCTCCTTGGTAAAATTTATTCCTAAGTATTCATTGTTTTGATGTTATTATAAATGGGATTATTTTATTTCTCTTTCAGATAGTTTGTTGTTAGTGTATGAAAATGCAACTGATTTTTGTATGTTGATTTTGTATCCTGCAACATTTCTGAATTTATTGGTTCTAACAGACTTCTGGTGGTATCCTCAGGATTTTCTATATATAAGATCATCATCTGAAAACTTCTTCCTTCTCAATTTGGATGCACTTTATTTCTTTTTCTTGCCTAATTGCTTTTCTTAGGACTTTCAGCACTATGCTGAATAGGAATAGTGAGAGTGGGCACCCTCATCTGATTCCTGACCTCATAGGGAAAGCTTTTAAACTTTCACTGTTTGGTATGATGTCAGCTGTGGGCTTGTCATATGTGGCCTTTGTTATGCTAAGGTACATCCCTTCCATACCCAGTTTGTTTAGAATTTTTGTAATCAAAAGGATGCTGAATTTTGTCAAATGCCTTTTTTGCCATCTATTGAAATGATCATATAATTTTTATCTTTCATTCTATTACTGTAGTGTATTGCATTTATTGATCTGTACATGTTGAATTATCCTTGCATTCCAGAGAAAAATCCCATTTGATTATAATGTATGATCCTTCAAACGTGCTATTGGATTTGGTTTGCTAGTATTTTGTTGAGAAATTTTGCATTTATATTTATCAGGGATATTGGCCTGTAGTATTATTTTCGTGTGGTTTCTCTTTTGGTTTTGATATGAAAGTAATGCTGGCCTTACAAAACGAGTTTGGGGGCGGTCCATTTTCTTGAATTATTTTTTGCAAAATTTGAGAAACATTGGTTTAATTCTTCTTTAAATGTTTGGTAGAATTCATCAGTAAAAAGCATAGGGCTTCTCTATGTTCCTCAGGGAACTAGAAAAAGAACAAACTAAGTCCAATGTTAGTAGAAAGAAAAAATAGCAATTATTAAAGTGGAAATAAATGAAATAGAATTAAAAATACTAACAAAACTAAGAGTTGGTTTTTGAAAAGGTAAACAAAGCAGACAAACATTTAGCTAGACCTATTAAGAAAAAAAGAGAGAGAATTCAAATGAATATAATCAGAAATAAAAGAGGAAGCATTGTAACTGATACCATAGAAATACCAAAGATCATAAGAGATGAATATGAACAATTATCATCAACAAATTGAACAACCTATAAACACTTAGGTGGGAAGGTCTGGTGCCTGGATCTGGGGGGGTGGGTCTGCAGCCTAAGTTCACAGGGGTAGGCCTGGCACTTGCATATGTTATGGTAGGCCTGGGACCTGGGGCCATTTGTTTGGGCCTGGATCCTGGGTCCATGGGGGCTCACTCAGTGCTGGAGCAGGCTGGGAGCTTCAGTTCACAAGAGTAAGCCTGGAGCCTGGGGCTTTGGGAGGACTGCCTGAGTCTGTGGGAGCCAACCTGGAGGCTGAGACCACCCAGGCCAGCTCAGTATTTAGACAGACCAGAAACCTATAGTCTATAGGATCCTTCCTAGAGCCTGGAACTGTAAGAGCTAGAGCAGCCTGGAACTGGTCTAGAGGCATGGATACTGGCCTGGCACTGGTGAGGGCCAAGGTCCTGTGTTCATGGAAGTTGATCTGGCACTTGTGTGGGCCTGTTGTAGGGTCTATAATGAAGTCAGATTCTCATTTTACTCTCTTTCCCCCAAGGAAGGGTGTTTTTCTCCATGCTGAGCTGCCCAAACTCAGAGAGGTGATGGGGTAATGCATCTTTTATTTCTGTGTTCCACTCAGGTACTATAATTCCCACCTGTCTTGAAGGTATTTTTGTGTATGGATATTGTTCAAATTGGTATTTCTTAGAGGAAACATGTACAATAAGTTCCTATACAGTCTTCTTGATTATATCATTCTCCCATATTTTATTTTCCTTCATAGATTGTACTTCTGGTGTCAAATCTATGAATCTTTTGCCTAGATTTTGTTGCCAAAGATTAATTCCCATTTTTCCCCTTAAAATTAGTTATAGTTTATATTTAAGTTTGTAACCCATTTTGAGTTAACTTTTTTATAAGGTGAGTCTTCAAACTAGATTCATTTTTGTTGCCTATGGATGTCTGCCTGCCCAGTATCATTTCTTGAAAGCGCTATCATTCCTGTGTTGAATTGCTTTTTCATCTTGTCAAAGTCAGTGGGCCATATATGTGAGTCCTATTTCTGGATTCTCAGTTCTGATCCATTGATCTGTGTGACTGTGAATTCACATCCTTGCTTTATTCTTGATCTTAGGAGAAAAATGTTCAATTTTTCACTATTAAGCAAAATTTTAGCAATTTTTTTGTAGGTGCTTTTTAAAAATTTTTTTTATTTAAGCTTTTTTTATTTAAACATATAATGTAACCACCCTCTCCCAACCCCTCTACCCCCACCCCCCCTCAGTTTGTTTTATGACATTAAGAGTCTCCTTTGGTTTGTCTCCCTCCCGATCCCATCTTGTTTCATTTTCTCTTTTCCTACCACCTTAACCCCCACCCCCGTTGCATCTCCACTTCCTCATATCAGGGAGATCATGTGATAGTTGTCTTTCTCCAGTTGACTTATTTCGCTAAGCATAATAGAACCCTCTAACCCTCTAGTTCCATCCATGTCGTCGCAAATGGTAAGGTTTCATTTCTTTTGATGGCTGCATAGTATTCCATTGTATATATATACCACTTCTTCTTTATCCATTCATCTCTTGATGGACATCTAGGTTCTTTCCATAACTTGGCTATTGTGGACATTGCTGCTATAAACATTCGGGTACACGTGCCCCTTCGGATCACTACGTTTGTATCTTTAGGGAAAATACCCAGTAGTGCAATTGCTGGGTCATAAGGTAGCTCTATTTTCAATTTTTTGAGGAACCTCCATGCTGTTTTCCAGAGTGGTTGCACCAGCTTGCATTCCCACCAACAGTGTAGGAGGGTTCCCCTTTCTCCACATCCTCGCCAGCATCTGTCATTTCCTGACTTGTTCATTTTAGCCATTCTGACTGGTGTGAGGTGGTATCTCATTGTGGTTTTGATTTGTATTTCCCTGATGCCCAGTGATGTGGAGCACTTTTTCATGTGTCTGTTGGCCATCTGGATATCTTCTTTGCAGAAATGTCTGTTCATGTCCTCTGCCCATTTCTTGATTGGATTATTTGTTCTTTGGGTGTTAGGTTTGCTAAGCTCTTTGTAGATTTTGGATACTAGCCCTTTATCTGATATGTCGTTTGCAAATATCTTCTCCCACTCTGTCAGTTGTCTTTTGGTTTTGTTGACTGTTTCCTTTGCTGTGTAAAAGCTTTTGATCTTGATGAAGTCCCAATAGTTCATTTTTTCCCTTGTTTTCCTTGCCTTTGGCGTTGTTCCTAGGAAGAAGTTGCTGCGGCTGAGGTCGAAGAGGTTGCTGCCTGTGTTCTCCTCAAGGATTTTGATGGATTCCTTTCTCACGTTGAGGTCCTTCATCCATTTTGAGTCTATTTTCGTGTGTGGTGTAAGGAAATGGTTCAATTTCATTTTTCTGCATGTGGCTGTCCAATTTTCCCAACACCATTTGTTGAAGAGGCTATCTTTTTTCCATTGGATATTCTTTCCTGCTTTGTCAAAGATTAGTTGACCATAGAGTTGAGGGTCTATTTCTGGGCTCTCTATTCTGTTCCATTGATCTGTGTGTCTGATTTTGTGCCAGTACCATACTGTCTTGATGATGACAGCTTTGTAGTAGAGCTTGAAGTCTGGAATTGTGATGCCACCAACTTTGGCTTTCTTTTTCAATATTCCTTTGGCTTTTCGAGGTCTTTTCTGGTTCCATATAAATTTTAGGATTATTTGTTCCATTTCTTTGAAAAAATTGGATGGGATTTTGATAGGCATTGCATAGCATAGCATGCATAGCATAGCATAGACATTTTCACAATATTTATTCTTCCAATCCATGAGCATGGAACATTTTTCCATTTCTTTGTGTCTTCCTCAATTTCTTTCATGAGTACTTTATAGTTCTCTGAGTATAGATTCTTTGCCTCTTTGTTGAGGTTTATTCCTAGGTATCTTATGGTTTTGGGTGTAATTGTAAATGGGATTGACTCCTTAATTTCTCTTTCTTCTGTCTTGTTGTTGGTGTAAAGAAATGCAACTGATTTTTGTGCATTAATTTTATATCCTGACACTTTACTGAATTCCTGTATAAGCTCTAGCCGGTCTGGAGTGGAGCCTTTTGGGTTTTCCACATATAGTATCATATCATCTGCAAAGAGTGATAGTTTGACTTCTTCTTTGCCGATTTGGATGCCTTTAATTTCTTTTTGTTGTCTGATTGCTGAGGCTAGGACTTCTAGTACTATGTTGAATAGCAGTGGTGATAGCGGACATCCCTGCCCTGTTCCTGACCTTAACGGAAAAGCTCTCAGTTTTTCTCCATTGAGAATGATACTTGCAGTGGGTTTTTCATAGATGGCTTTGATAATATTGAGGTATGTGCCTTCTATCCCTACACTTTGAAGAGTTTTGATTAGGAAGGGATGTTGCACTTTGTCAAATGCTTTTTCAGCATCTATTGAGAGTATCATATGGTCCTTGTTCTTTCTTTTGTTAACGTATTGTATCACATTGATTGATTTGCGGATGTTGAACCAACCCTGCTGCCCTGGAATAAATCCCACTTGGTCGTGGTGAATAATCATTTTAATGTACTGTTGGATCCTATTGGCTAGTATTTTGGTGAGAATTTTCGCATCTGTGTTCATCAAGGATATTGGTCTGTAATTCTCTTTTTTGATGGGATCCTTGTCTGGTTTGGGGATCAAGGTGATGCTGGCCTCATAAAATGAGTTTGGAAGTTTTCCTTCTGTTTCTATTTTTTGGAACAGTTTCAGGAGAATAAGAATTAATTCCTCTTTAAATGTTTGGTAGAATTCCCCTTGGAAGCCATCTGGCCCTGGGCTTTTGTTTGTTTGGAGATTTTTGATGACTGTTTCAATCTCCTTACTGGTTATGGGCCTATTCAGGTTTTCTATTTCTTCCTGGTTCAGTTTTGGCAGTTTATATGTCTCTAGGAAAGCATCCGTTTCTTCCAGATTGTCAAATTTGTTGGCATAGAGTTGCTCATAATATGTTCTTATGATTGTTTGTATTTCTTCGGTGTTGGTTGTGATCTCTCCTCTTTCATTCATGATTTTATTTATTTGGGTCCTTTCTCTTTTCTTCTTGATAAGTCTGGCCAGGGGTTTATCAATCTTATTAATTCTTTCAAAGAACCAGCTCCTAGTTTCATTGATTTGTTCTATTGTTTTTTTTTTTTTCTATTTCATTGATTTCTGCTTTGATCTTTATTATTTCTCTTCTCCTGCTGGGTTTAGGCTTTCTTTGTTGTTCTTTCTCAAGCTCCTTTAAGTGTAGGGTTAGGTTGTGTATTTGAGACCTTTCCTGTTTCTTGATATAGGCTTGTATCGCTATATATTTTCCTCTCAGGACTGCCTTTGCTGTGTCCCACAGATTTTGGACCGTTGTGTTTTCATTATCATTTGTTTCTATGTTTTTTTTCAATTCTTCTTTAATTTCCTGGTTGACCCATTCATTCTTTAGAAGGATGCTGTTGAGTCTCCATGTATTTGTGTTCTTTCCAAATTTCCTCTTGTGATTGAGTTCTAGCTTCAGAGCATTGTGGTCTGAAAATATGCAGGGAATGATCCCAATCTTTTGATACCTGTTGAGACCTGATTTATGACCCAGGATGTGATCTATTCTGGAGAATGTTCCATGGGCACTAGAGAAGAATGTGTATTCTGTTGCTTTGGGATGGAATGTTTTGAATATATATCTGTGATGTCCATCTGATCCAGTGTGTCATTTAAGACCTTTATTTCCTTGTTGATCTTTTGCTTGGATGATCTGTCCATTTCAGTGAGGGGTATGTTAAAGTCTCCAACTATTATTGCATTCTTGTCGATGTGTTTCTTTGATTTTGTTATTAATTGGTTTATATAGTTGGCTGCTCCCATGTTAGGGGCATAGGTATTTAAAATTGTTAGATCTTCTTGTTGGACAGACCCTCTGAGTATGATATAGTGTCCTTCCTCATCTCTTATTATAGTCTTTGGCTTAAAATCTAATTGATCTGATATAAGGATTGCCACCCCAGCTTTCTTCTGATGTCCATTAGCATGGTAAATTGTTTTCCACCCCCTCACTTTCAATCTGGAGGTGTCTTCAGGTCTAAAATGAGTTTCTTGTAGGCAGCATATTGATGGGTTTTGTTTTTTTATTCATTCTGAAACTCTGTGTCTTTTGATTGGGGCATTTAGCCCATTTACGTTCAGGGTAACTATTGAGAGATATGAATTTAGTGCCATTGTATTGCCTGTAAGGTGATTGTTACTGTATATTGTCTCTGTTCCTTTCTGATAATACTTTTAGGGTCTCTCTTTGCTTAGAGGACCCCTTTCAATGTTTCCTGTAGAGCTGGTTTGGTGTCTACAAATTCTTTCAGTTTTTGTTTGTCCTGGAAGCTTTTTATCTCTCCTTCTATTTTCAATGATAACCTAGCTGGATTAAGTATTCTTGGCTGCATATTTTTCTTGTTTAGTGCTCTGAATATATCATGCCAGTTCTTTCTGGCCTGCCAGGTCTCTGTGGATAAGTCTGCTGCCAATCTAATATTTTTACCATTGTATGTTACAGACTTCTTGTCCTGTGCTGCTTTCAGTATTTTCTCTTTGTCGCTAAGACTTGTAAATTTTACTATTAGATGGCGGGGTGTGGACCGATTCCTATTGATTTTGAGGGGTGTTCTCTGCACCTCCTGGATTTTGATGCTTGTTCCCCTTGCTATATTAGGGAAATTCTCTACAATAATCCTCTCCAGTATACCTTCTGCTCCTATTTCTCTTTCTTCTTCTTCTGGAATCCCAATTATTCTAATATTGTTTCGTCTTATGGCATCACTTATCTCTCGAATTCTCCCCTCGTGGTCCAGTAGTTGTTTGTCTCTCTTTTGCTCAGCTTCTTTATTCTCCATCATTTGGTCTTCTATATCACTAATTCTTTCTTCTGCCTCATTTATCCTAGCAGTAAGAGCCTCCATTTTTGATTGCACCTCATTAATAGCTTTTTTAATTTCAACTTGATTAGACTTTAGTTCTTTTATTTCTCCAGAAAGGGCTTTTATTTCTCCTGACATGGTTTCTCTAATATCTTCCATGCCTTTTTCAAGCCCGGCTAGAACCTTGAGAATCGTCGTCCTGAATTCCAGATCTGACATATTACCAATGTCTGTATTGATTAGGTCTCTAGCCTTCGGTCCTGCCTCCTCTTCTTTTTTTTTGTGGTGAGTTTTTCCGCCTTGTCATTTTGTCCAGATAAGAATCCGCTGTTCTCCTTGTTAAGTGAACTTGGTCTTGGCTGGATTTCTTGTTGATCTTCTGGGGGAGGGGCCTGTTGTAGTGATTTTCAAGTGTCTCTGCCCCAGGCGGAATTGCACCGCCCTTACCAGGGGCCAGGCCAAGTAATCCTCTCAGGCTCGCTTTCGGGAGCCTTTGTTCCCTGAACGCTTTCTGTAGAGTTCCGGAGGATGGGAATGAATATGGCGGCCTCCCAATCTCTGGTTCGGAGTAGCCGAGAGCTAGGGGCCCCAGTCTTCAGTGCGCCTTCAGAGAAAAGCGTTTAATCACTCCCATCTCCCCAGCCTCTGGCCGCGCTTGGAAAAAATCGTGAGTAATCAGTCCCGTCTCACTGGCTTCTGGGAGCACTCCGAGCTCACCCAGCCTGTGACCAAGCGTCTCTGTCTCTGGCAGAGTCCCACCTGGAGTCTCTGAACCCCGTAGATCCGTGAGCTCCTCCCAGGTCGGAGTCTCCCCGGATCTTGTGGGGACCCCTCGCACAGAGCACCGGCCCGTGTCACAGACCACGGCTCTAGGAAACCTCGGCTCTGTCTCTGCAGCCGGCTTCCCTGCTCTAATACCTGTGAGCTCTGCGACACTCAGACACCCCCGATCCTTCTGTGACCCCACGGGACCTGAGTCCACACTGTCCCTGTGAGGTCTTCACCCCAGTTTAGCCTCTGGAGTGATGTCCCTCCGTGGAGCCGACTTTTAAAAGTCCTGATTTTGTGCTCTGCCACTTGCCGGGAGCCAGCCCCTCCCCCCGGGGTCTATCTTCCCATCGTGTTGGATTCACTTCTCCGCTGGTCCTACCTTTTAGAAAGTGGCCGATTTTCTGTTTCTAGAATTGTTGTTTTTCTTCTCTTCGATCTCCTGTTGGATTCGTAGGTGTTCGGAATGGTTTGATAGGCTATCTAGCTGATCTCCTGCTGCCTGATGTCCTCTCAGCCTGCTCCTTGACTCCTCCCCCTTTGTAGGTACTTTTAATGGAGTTGGGGAAATTGTGGAAATTTTCTTCTATTCTTATTTTCCTGAGAGGTATTTTTTTGTTTGTTGGTTGTTTTTTTTTGTTTTTTGTTTTTTTTGTTTTTTTTTGTAATGAAGAATAGGTGTCAAATTTTTTGAGATGCTTTTTCTGCATTAATCCTTGTTTTTCTTTCCAGATAATTTTTCTTCTTTAATCTGCTAATGTGGATTATATTGAACTAGTCTTATACCTCTGGAATAATTCCTAATTGACCATGGATTATAGTTATTTTTATATTGCTGCTTTCTATTTGTTAATATTTTTCTATGGTTTTTACATCTATATTAATGAGAAATATTGGTCTGCAATTTTCTTTTTTGTATTATCTTAGTCTAGTTTGGTAACAGGATAATGCAAGTTCACAAAATGAATTGAATAATGTCCCTCCTCTTATATTTTCTGGAAGAGATGATGAGAAATTAATGTCTGGTATAATTCTCCACTTAACCACCTGGACCTGGGCAGGCAGGCTTTCTTCCTTTCCTTTTCCTTCCTTCCTTCCTTCCTTCCTTTTTCTTTCTTTCTTCAAGTTTTTTTTTTTTAAATAATAGATTTAATTTAATTTTCTTAATAGCTTTAGACATTCAGCTAGGTTCACTTTTGTTGCCTATGGATTTCATGTTGGGTGAGCTATGGTAGACTGTTTTTCAGAGAGTTGGCCTATTTTGTCTAAATTGTCAATTTTATATGTATAGAGTCGTTTGAAGCATTTCCTTGTTGTCCTTTTGTTGCTTGCATGGTATTATGGGTTGCAATGCCCCAAAGAATTCATATGTTGAAGTCCTAACTCTCAGCATTTCAGAATGTGACTTTATTTGGAGACAAGGTCTTTAAGGAGGTAATAAAGTGAAGTCTTTAGGTTAACCTTAATCCAATGTGACTGGTATCCTTATAAAAAGGAGTTTGGGACACAGAGATATACATAGAGGGAAGACAGCCATCTACAAGAAAAGAAGCTTAGAACAGATCTTTCATTCAAAGCCTTCAGAAGGAACCAAACAGGCCAACACCTTGATTTGGGACTTAACAGCTACCAGCACTGTGAGACAATAAATCTCTGTTGCTCAAGCCTCTCAGTCTATAGCACTTCATTAAAGAATCCCTATCAAACTAATATACAGGGTCTTTATTGACATCCACATTTTCATTCTTGATACCAATCATTTGCATCTTTTTTTCTTGTTAGTTTTTATCAATTTATGTTTTCAAATAATAACTATTTTGTGGCTATCCTAATCCAGTTTTCTGCTTTCAATTTCATTGGCTTTTTGCTTTATTATTTCCTTTCTTCTGCTTGCTTTGAGTTTATTTTGCTCTTTCTCCCCATAATATCTTGAGGAGAGATTCTAGAATACAGGTTTAAAACCTTTCTTCCCTTGTAATATGTGCATTTAGTACAGTAAGTTTGCCTCTCAGCACTGCTTTAGCAGCTTTCCACAAATTTTGATATATTGTGTTTTCATTTTCAATCAGTTCAATGTATTTTTAAAAATTTCCCTCTTTGACTCATAGATTAAGAAGTGTTTAATTTCCAAGTGTTTGGGGATTTTCCCGTTTTCTGTATGTTACTTACTTCTAGTTTTACTCCATTGTGGTCAGAGAAAATACTGTAAAATTTTAATTCTTTGAAGTTTGTTGAGGTTTCTTTTACGGTCCATGGTATGATCTATCTTGATGTAGGTTCTGTGGACACTTGAAAAGAATGGTCATTCTGCTTTTGTTGGGTGGAATGTCCTATAAATATCAATTATATTCCATTGGTTGATGGTGTTGTTGAATTCTTTTATATACTTGCTAATTTTTTCTCCAGTTTTTCTAGCACTTGTTGAGAGAGTGGTGGTAAAATTTCCAGCTACAACCATAGATTTGTTGGTTTCTCCTTTAAGTTTTGTCAGTTATATCTCCACAAATTTGCATCTTGCTGGAAGCCACTGTTATTATCCTGGAGCCCTGTTGGTATGGTGTTAAGGTAAGGGGAAGATGAAGTCTTCTATAATCTTATGATTAAATCTCAGTCTTTTAGTGGGCCCCTGTACCTGGGCTGTGACTCTCACAAGTGTTTCTTGGCTTCCCTTCTCCTTGAGCTTTAGGTGAAATAGGAAGTACAGGAAGCTGCTGTTGTCTGATACATCCAAGAGTAGAACAGAGCAATCATCTTAAAGACTGTTGTCCTTTTCTTCGCCTTTTGGCAAGAGAGAGCAGGCTTTTGGGGGGGCTGTTTTTATCTGTACCTGTTGATGTTTCTAGATTGCTGGCTTCTTTAACAATGAATCTTGGCATACGAAGCTGAAAAATTCATCAAACTCATTGCTGTGTTGTTCCTTGGGTCCCCAAATCCATAGCTAATCTGTGTTCTTCTCCACCTTTCAGAGTCTTCTTATGTTTGTTTTATATATGTGTCTGGAGTTCTCGCTGTATTTAGCAGAAGGAAAATGGAAAAGTAGTCCTCTCCATCTTTCCATAAGTAGAAGTCCTCTTGCTATTAACTTTTTTTTTTTTTAATATCCTAAATATCCATGCCCTGGCTGAAAATAGATTAGTCATCTCTTCTGGTACTGTAATACTATGATGAAGAACCTATTTAGAAAATTGAAAGTTTTGAAATTTATTTTACTATTTAATAATATCGCTGTCCTCCTAACTGACTTATTTAGTAGCTTATGTCTTAAATAAGGTACACTTATATTACATAGCAATTCTTTACATTTTAAATTAACATATAAGTTAATTTAAACTTGACCATCCCCCCAGAACTTGATAGTATCATACACTGTTCATATTTCATTATATTTTATAATGTGTCAATACACAAACAAATTTGGAAAGGCATTTGTCCAATAAAGATCTAGTTACAGCTCATTTCGATCCTTAAGAAATAAGGAGATACATAAACTATAGAAAAGGTAGTTCCATTACTGATCATATAGACTGCACCTAGTACAGTGTCTGGCATATAATATACACTGAATGAATGAATGAATGAATGAATATGGCATTGGGAATTTAATAAAGGTATCTTTTCCTCTGAAATAACACAATTTTTATAACTAAGTTGAACATAGAAAATCTAAAAGCATCTAAAAGGATTTTATAATTGTATCTAAAGATGTAGTTTATGCATCCATACATAGTATTTTTGGTTATAAAGTCTCATATTTATTCTTCCTATGATAGATACAGAGAAATTTTTGAAATTTTTTAAATCAGAGAATCTTTTCTTCTTTCAGCATCATCCAAAACATGAGAAAATTAACAAGCACAAAACTAGCTCTCTTCTATCTACAGTAAAAGTTAGTTAGTGGTTAAATTTCCTGAGCTTACTGAGAATTATTTTATTTCAAAAGATGTTCAAGGATCTGGTCATTGTCAGAAAATTGCTTTTTTTTTTCAAGCAAACAAATGACTTTCCTCCTTTTTATTTCCAGGTCTCAGGGTAAAGTGTTTCCTAGTGGTACAGATCTCAAGCTGGGCTTCTGAGCTCCATGGATTATGCCTAACAGGCAGAGAATAAGTAGGAAAGCAGGCCCTAACCCAACCAACACAAATCCAGCTTTTCCTGCCCAGCTCTCAAGTGCCAGCCTAGACCATTTACATTCTTCCTAGTCAGAGCTATAGTTGCTAAAATCTCTTACATCTAGATGTGCAACATAAAAGAAACCCTTCTGATGACTGCAAATATTCTGGGTAAAAGAAAACTCTGACTTTAGGATGTTCATCCAGTTGAGTTGATGCCTTACAAAAGATGAAGGAGAGCTGTATCGGAAATCTTGGCTTTCTTCCCTATGGACAAAGTCAAGATTTTCCATAGTCATGCAGGAAGTAGATTGCACGGCTCTTTATGGTCTTAGGTCTAATCTCATCTTTTCTTTTTTAACTTTTCAACTAGACAACATATAGTACATCGTTAGTTTCAGATGTAGTGTTCAATAATTTTTCAGTTGCATATAATATCCAGTACTCATCTTTTTTACACTGCTTAAGGTTTTGCTATCCTTTACCCCTCAACACAAAACTAAATTTATTCCCAAGTTCCTTTTCCTAATTTTTCTTCCTAACACTTATCATTATTTTGCATGTTATATGTTTCACGCATTTATGGTGTATATCATCTGTCTCACTCCACTAGAATACTGATCCTCTGAAGGCAGGTTTCTGTTTTCTTTGTTTATGTCTACATTCTCAACAGGTCTTGTGCATAGAAGGTACTCAATGAATGAATGATCAAGAAAAAAGACACAAATAGTTGAACCACCAAAATGATGACTGCTGTTTGTATACTTCAGGTGATTTAATAACAAAGGAAGCTTTAACAGAGGAAGGAAGCACCAGACTGGGGATAAGGAAGTCTATCACTCTGGCAAGCTTGTCACTTTGTTATCTGAGCTGGTCCACTTGGCCTCTCTAGGTATCAATTTCTCATCTTTAAACAAGGAGACTAAGATAGAAGATCTCTAAAGTACCCTCTAACTCCATCATTCAGGAATTCATTTGCTTTTTATTTCATGGTCTGTGAGAGATTCTAAGGCCAGAGTCTCAGGGAAAATAAAGATGGTTTCATTATGGTATTTTGCACCTATCATATATCATAGACTACAGTGATAGAAGTTAAATTCCAAAAGATAGGCCAAAAAAAAAAAAAAAGTATAGGGTAGTTTAAAATAGAGCCAAAATAAAACAGGAACAAAATAGAGCACAGAAAAAAAAAATAAAAGTGAAGGTGGGACTATTCCATTGCATAAAAGGAACCACATATAAAGGACGATACCATCAAAAGGGATGGATTTCTAAGCATATGCTGATCACAATCACATAATGAATCATGATTTACAACATGATTTTTGCAAATAGACTTGGTGCACTGAATTGTTCTAACAGGTCATGTTTTTAAATGACTTCTGAATCTTTAATAATAATAAAAAAACCTTAACATGTGGACCTTGAGATTACTGCCTTGCCATAAAACAAGGTGATTTCACTTCCTTAAAATGAATTATTCTCTGTGAGCCACTGCAAGGCCTGTGGAGCACTATTCACACCAATTCTCTTTCTTTACACACTTTTTGCTCTTCTCCAATCATAAGTCATTGCACCAATGGAATTTCCACTTGCATATAAAGTGTCTGGTGCCATGGACGTATTTACTGTCACTTTTTATAAAAAGACTATATGTTTTCAGCCATGACAAGAGACCAGCTGGCTAATTTAGAGTGCCTGCTGAACATTTGAGGAAAAGTAATCATTTTATTTTTCACTGGCATATTTGGAAGGCACATGCTGAATATGAATAATTAGAAATACAAGAACTGTACAGATGTATGAGGGGTATCCAAATGTTATCATAGGAAATGCATAGCAATCCTCTTCATGATTCTGTGGTGTTTTAGACTAAAACAATTCAGAAATGCTTATTTTTTAAGCAACAGATAAAGGTTAGTTAAAACTGATTATATGGTATTTTACACTTTTAAAGAGCAGTTTTACTGTTTGTAATTGTGTCTTCTTAAAAATTTTATTAATTGACATTGGTTCTAAATATAATAGCCTAATTATTAGTAAACATGGTCCCTCTATCGATTATTCAGCAATCAATGTGTGAAATTTCATTACTATAACATTCATATGCTTAGTATTTAATTTCAGAATCCAATTTAAAATTTAGAAATCCCATACCTTGTCTCCAAGTTCAAGATCATAATATGATTCCAGTGCTAAATGAAAATACTACATTTTTTTAAAATTTATTTTATTTCATTATTTTCAATGTCTATTTTTAATGTTGGAAATAAAAATAGCATTGCAATGTTATATGCATATACCATGTGAATAAACAAATATGCATAAATTGGATTGTGTATGATTAAAACTACACAGCAGTAAAAAAGCAAGGCTACTGCTCTAGAAAATAGTAATTCTGAAACACTGTCATTTCTATTTGCTGCCAATCACTAGAACATATTTAACTACCAAATACTTTTTATGAGACAGACATTATGCTAGGCATAGTGTGTAGAATTACTAATAGTAAAATAGATGGCCTAGGGTTTAACAAACTATACACCATAAAATGAATTCAAATAAAATAATATAGTATAGGAACTTGGATGTCACTTCTCCATAGATCCTATTATGTGGCCATCCGAAATACGTGAGACTCCTAAAGCCAGCAAAATCAGGCTGTTGTGTTGCCAAAATAAATGCCTCAATCCCCTTACATTTTAAAATAGTTTTGTCTTAGGTCTGGTTCACAATGTCTTCTAATGAGCTTGACAGTCTAGCTTCCCAGAATACTAGAGACAACAAGTCAGAAGGGGTTAGAGGGTATAAAAAATAGGGGATCAGTAATAGAAGGAAACAGTGACAGCTGAGAAGCAAAGGAATATTTAAAAATAAACCCAACTGTTATCTCACATCATATTAAAAAATTAACTAGAAAGAGATCATTATCTATACATGGGAGCTAAAATTATAAAAGCTTTAGAAGAAAATATAGGACAAAGTCTTTGCACCCTTAGTATAAGGAACTATTTTTTAGATGTGACACAAAAGCATGAACCATAAAAGAAAGCTTTGATAAGTAAGACAATCAAAATTTAAAACTTTGCTCTTTGAAAGAGACCATTAAAAAAAATGAAAAAGCAAACCACAAGAGAAAAAAATCCCCCATACATATATCTGACAAATAACTCACCAACAGAAGTTATTAAAAAAAAACTCTTATAGGTCAAAAATAATAAGAAAAAAACTCCAGCTAAAATGACAAAAGATATGAACACACATTTTATAATAGAAGATGCAAGAATGGCCAATAAGCACAAGAAAAGATGTTCAATATCATTTGTTATCAAGAGAGTATGAGTGAAAGCCACCATGAAATATTAATATACATCCTTAGAATGGCTAGACTTAAAAAAAAAAGACTTATACCAAGTATTGGTGAGGTTGTGAAACATTTAGAATTCTCATCAGTGTCAGTGGGAATGTAAAATGGTACAGCTACTTTAACAAAAGTTAAACATACAATTACCAGATGATCCAGCAATTCCACTCCTAGATATTTGCCCCCAAAATAAAGCACTTGATCATTTCAACTCAGTTTGAAGTTTTACGAAGCAAGATATACCATAAATAGCCAATGCCTTACATAGGACTTAATACCTGGAAGGTGGTCTTAAGCAGGCATTAATTGAATGGAGGATGACATTAATGGTATGCTCTAAGATTGAGCATGAAAGTGCATGGTATATTACAGTGACTGACATTTTTGCTTTTTTTTTTAAGTTTTGAAACCCATTCGGCAATAGAAACCTATAAGAAATCCTAATAGGTAAAACAGATAATCCAAACTCTGCCCTGCCAGCCTGCCCCTCCTGACCTCCATTTGCAACCAATGAAGAATCTCAACATGGGGTGGGCAGGACCTACAGGAGTCATGAAGGACTGGCAGGAACCTGGGGAACTCACAAGGGAAATGGCAAGACTGATGAGAGGAGGAATTACATAAGGAGCAATGGGGCAAAGCCTAGGTACATGGAATGGGGTTTAATTGTAAAGTGTTTTTCAAACATACTCCTTGACTTCTTGCGTCATCATTAGGTATTATTTCTACCTCTCCAAGTCTAAAAATTCCCTGTAGTCCTTCTCTGAGCCTTCTGACCATACCAGGAAGAGAAATTTAGGCTGATTTCATGCTTTCATTGCTCTACTGTCCTTTATCAATGCCAAAAAAATGCCATAAATTGTAAGACACACCATTATTTTAAGCAGCACTAAAAAATTTGTTGCCAATTAAGTATTGCATGGTGCTTTCTTGTCACTTATAATTCTTATTTTAACCTGCCAGAATGAGCTCTTCCAGAGTCTTTGACACACAGAAGACATGTGACTGGTGCTCATGATCTTGACCTCTTTAATAACTTTAGCATTAACAACTTCTTTCAAGAACACCATGGTTTAAAGATTTTATTTATTTATTTGACAGACAGAGATCACAAGTAGGCAGAGAAGCAGGCAGAGAGAGGGGAGGAAGCAGGCTCCCCGCTGAGCAGAGAGCCTGATGCGGGGCTCAATCCCAGGACCCTGGGATCATGACCCGAGCTGAAAGCAGAGGCTTTAACCCACTGAGCCCCTAGGTGCCCCAAGAACACCATGGTTTAGTTAGAATAACATTGTATATAGTATCATCTTTACCCCCTGATTGAATCATATACTGCAGGAAGTTAGATGGCTTCTGTTCAAAGTCAGAAAGAAGTTCAGCAGAAGTCCAATGCTTTAATGCTAAGTCCTACACAATGAATGAATCAGTAATGCCAGCCTCTCAATGCTTTGACATTTCTTTCATCTTGTGCAGATTGTATTTTTGAAATACAGTTGCAACAGTAGCTTCCAGCCCATATGTTCTTCTAGGATTTTGCTCCCCTATCAAAAGGTGAAGTTGACTTCCCTCCCATTGAATCTGAGCAGTCTTTTGACTTGCTGGTAACCAACAGAATGCCTCAGAAGTGATGCTGCACAATTTCTGAAGCCACGTTGTGAAGGTGATTCAGCGTCCATCTTGCTCATTGGACTACTCCCTCTGAAAGCCTTCAGCTGCCACACAAATAGTCCAACTGCCTCAGGGCTGTCAAAACATTTCAAAGCTCAAAGCAACCCCTGTAAAGAGACCACAGGGAGAGGCTTTGGGAAAACGTGAAGTGAGACAGAATGCCTGACCCACTTGCAGGTGCTTCAGCTCCCCGTTGTCCCACATCTAGTTTCCTTGTGACTGCAACTGCATGACAGACCATGAGCCAGAACCACCCAGGCAAACCCTTCCTGAATTCCTGTTGCACCGAGACTCTGAGAGAGACAATAGAATGATCAGTGTTGCTTTAAGCCATTTGCTTTGGGGGCTGATTTGTTACAGAGCAAGAGATAACTAGAACATATCTATGCCAAGGAATCTGACAATTAATCCTAGTTTTAGTTGAGTTGCTTGATTTGTGCTCTGCAATCCTTTTTCAGGTATCTCAGTAACAAAACCCAAGTAGCTGCATCTACTTGTGGGTATAATTTATGGGAAGCATTTGAGTTGCTGCTTCCCCAAAAAATATGGACTTGTGGTCATATTTACTGAATTAATATAAATATTTGCTTCACTAACATATATGCCTCCAAGCACTGTATCTATGCCTCCAAGATACTTTCAATGGCATGTTCAAATCAATATCTGTAGTATCCTCAGTGAATACAACCCAACAAAACTGAAGGTAATTTGAACCCCCATGGCCAAGTTCAAAGACTGTGCAGATAATCACAACCAACTCATGACAACTATCTGGTCATTGCTGAAGAAGACTGTCACTCATTTTAAGATACATCCCAATTTTAAGATGTAAAAATGTGAACTTTTGGAATTAGAGTAAATGAAGTGTAGCATTCTCTGTGCCTCTCTGGCAGGTATCACATATAATTGTTTTGCTTTGTATTTTAAATATCTGTGTATACCAGTGTTGTAAGTGCAATTTACTTTCCTATCTCTAACAGTTTCAAACTTCCTGTAATGCACACTGTTTTTCTATAGGTGAATCAAATAATCATCTAGATAGACTTTATTTCAATATCACACTTTGGGACCTCAAGTCCTCAGATCTGGTTCTGAGACTTGACAATTTTTGCTTATTTCTGTCTGGCTATGAGTTTCATTTCCCACCATGACTGTTCAAACCTGTCCTGTTCTTAATTTCCCAAGCTCATTCCCACCAACGAGAATTGATAAATAAAAAGGCCATAGGGGAAAGAACCAAGATTTGGTGGTAAACAATATTGAGTTTGCACAGTGTGTGGTCTTTGGTAAACAACTTAACTTCTCAAATCTCCAGATGCTTTTTTTTTTTTTTTTAAATGGGAGTATCATTATCTTCTTGGAGGGACTATAGTAAGCACTAGGTAAAGGTTTTATGTAAACTACCTAATATCAGAGCACCAAGCCATAATAACCTGAGTTCTATTTTTGTTCCCTTTTACCACAATCTCCCCTATTGCCTCTTATTTTGTAGGGAAGATATAGATCATCTTTTCAATTGCTCTCCATTTCATCTAAAAATTTGCCTATATCTCTACTGTACCTGTCTTCATTGCCTCTTATTTATTGAGAATATCCCAATTCCTTCAGAGAGTGTGAACCTAATAACATTGTAGTATCTCAATATCTTCACAGATAGATAAGGGATAATGAAAATTAGCCACTCATGGGTTTGTTTATTAGGATTTAATCAGTTACTGCATCTTAAAACTTTAGGTCCTTTCCTGGCTCATAGTAAGTGCTTAATAAATGTTAACAATGAATCTTGGCATCTTCATTTTCTCACACCTTGCCTCTGGCAGTGAACAGGCTCTGCTTAGTGGCAAATCCTAATGACTTGAGGTAAAGAATCAGAAAGGAGATGATGAACTAAGCTTGAGTATGCGTAGTATTATAAAGAACTTGAAATGGTTGTCAAAGAGGCGAAAATGACTCTCTCTAGTCTCTACCTTGCAAAATCTAATGCAAATTGTTTTGAATAAACATTCAGTAAATATTTGTGGGTGAACAACTCTTGTTTTCAACAAGTCAAGGAAAAATGGAGTTTGTAGACGGAATTTTACTTTAGTCAACTGTCAAGGGTACATTTAAAAAATTTACAGACCCTACTCCATGCAGACCAGGACTTTGCCCAAGCCCCTAACCATCTTGCATCCTTATGTATATCCATTGACTTAGGAACACCTAACACACTTGGTGGCAATTCTCTGGCAAACCATCAACCCTTTCTGCTCCAATGACTATATATTGCTTCGTTTTTAAGATAGCACTTTTATCTTTAAGGATATAACAAAATGCAAATTTAGATTTTACTTTCTTTCAAATAATGATTAACTTTATAAAAGTTTTTTTAAAAAGATATTTCATTATTGAATTTTCCAATTCATTAGCATTGCTTATTCCTTTCTCCTGTAACTTTAGTCTTGACTGACATGGGTTTAAACCCACTGTTACAACCTTGTAGAAGTTATTTTACTTTACTGTATAATTGCTTTCTTCATATATAAAATACTATCTAGGAGGTAGTTTTGAAGATTACATGAAATAAACTTGAAATTAGGTTAAAGGGCACCTTGAGTACAATAGGTGATTTAACAAAGCTGAATTTCATGGCAAACTTTTCCCAATTCCTCCTGACCTTTTTTTTTCTTTTATTTTTCTTTTCGAATGTGGACAAGACTATAGGGAGGATTTTAGAATGCTGTCAACAGTCTATTTTTGCCTTCTTGTGCCTGAGCCTTAGAGCATTAAAACAACAAAAAATTGCTGACATTTCTGGAATTTGATTTGAAGCCCCTATCTATTCAAACTTTAACAATCCATGTATGTGTGCAAATATTTCTCTCTGTCTTTTTAGAACAGAGTTCTCCTCAGCTTATCCTCCATTAAAAGATATGCTTTAGATGATCTTTCCTGATAATCTAGGTGACAGGATAGAAATAATATCCAAGCCTATATAAACCTGATTAACAAATCCTTTGAGATTACTATGAAGTAAACTCTCTAAATTTATATCCTAAGCTCCTGGGATGTCTAAAGCATTATCCACATTTATTTTAAAGAAAAACCCTTCTGGGTCTATGTAAGGAAAATCAGTAATTTATTAACAAAACACCATGCAGGGCTTCCAAGATGACAGTGGAGAGATAGTCTCCATATTGTGACAACCAAGGGCAGTGTAGACCATGGTTCCAATTGTTATCTCCAAAATTCACCAGTGTCTTGACCATCTCTTTTTCATCACTCTTGCCATCTGTGTACTGACTTCCAGGGATGAGATTCTACATCTCATTTAAAATGTTAGTTCAGGGACGCCTGGGTGGCTCAGTTGGTTAAGCGGCTGCCTTCAGCTCAGGTCATGATCCCAGCGTCCTGGAATCGAGTCCCACATCGGGCTCCTTGCTCGGCAGGGAGCCTGCTTCTCCCTCTGCCTCTGCTTGCCACTCTGTCTGCCTGTGTTCGCTCTCTCTCTCTAACAAATTAAAAAAAAATCTTTAAAATGTTAGTTCAGGAGAGGCCAGTAGCACAGTAGTACCTTTCTTCATTCTTTATGGCTCAGTTCTGGACTTTGTTAATTATCGAATAATGAAAGGCTATACACTCAACACATACCCATACCAAACACACAAAACAGGGTAAATATCTGAAATATTTATCTCTTGATATCAGATATACAGCCCAGGAACAAACTTGGGCTCCCTACTTCCTGAGTTTGATATCCAAGAAGGCTGAGAGAGTAACAAACTCCATCTCTTTCACATAAAGCCTGTTTTCTCTGTTCAATAATCCAGGTATGTCTACCTTTTCTCTACTATTGACACCAGAACCTCTCTTCCCTATTTGCTTGTGGAACTCACTATACTTTATTCAACAAACATTTATTGAGTACCAGAATAAATTCAGAACACAGTCTATGAGCTCTATCTTCTGAGTCAAATTTCTTCTAGTTCTAGTCTATTCTGTGGCCCAAGAAATAACCAACTCTGTGGTTCATATATTTAAGAATCATTAATTTATGCTTATCATATTCATATAGAGAGTATTCAGCTCTAATAATTCAGTTAATGTGACACTTTTATATATAAGGCAAGAATAAGGAATTTGTATCTAAACAGAGAGAATGTGACTTAAATAAGATGCTTGGAATTCACAGTTAGGCATGGCAATAAACAAATTTCCAATGGTACCAAAGAGGCACTGACTTCAAGCACTGGCCTTGTCATTAACCAGCCAAGAGGCTTGGAATAAGTTATGTGTCCTCACTAGAATTTAATTTCTTTAATTTCTTTACATCAGGGGTTAGCCCAATGATCTCTCTGGATTTCACTCTGAAGTTTGATTCTGCCATGTATCTCATTGTTAAATATGTTTTGCTATTTTGTTTAGCATGTAAAAAAAGAGATGATACTTTTAGAGAAAGCAATCAGCTGCTAAGCTAGCCAGTCACATTTATCAGTCCCACACTACGTGCTTCTCACAGAATTCAACACTAGCGGGGATTAGCATGTGTCTTAGTTTGGGTTCCCCAGAAGAAGACTCCAAGTGAGGATTTGTGTTTAAGTCATCTGTGAAGGAAGTACTTCCAGCAGAAACTGGGAAGTGAGTTGGACATGTTGGATAAGGAATGGAAGAATCCCAGCAAAGGTTCAGATCCTGAGCCAGGCTATGAAGTGTAAGACATGCCTCAGGGTTTGTCCAACTCCAGACTAGGAAACTGGGCTTCATGCTCATGTACTGGGAAGTGGTTGGCTAAGGCCTGCTCTGAGAAAAATGTAAATCCAAGACAATTCTGGCCCTCTGATCAAAATTGCAAAGCAGCTCCAGCAGCCTGAGATAGTCCTCTGAGGACTGTCATAGGTACAGGCCACTAGACGCAAATGGAGAACAAGCAAGGAGGGGGGAGCAGTGGAAAAGAAATCCTAGGTATCTTAGCAGATCACTGCCTATACCCACTACAGAACCTATCAGTGAGGATGCTTCCAGTTACTCACAAGAGAAAACCCAATTCCAATTCTCCTAATCAATAAAAGGAATTTACTGGCTTCATTCACAGGTAGAATAGGTTTCAGGTAGGGCTTATTCTGGGATACCACACCATTTTCCTGCATTTTCCAGGGTTTTGTATCTTCTAGAAGTTGATTTGTCCAGCAACAATCAATATCAATACTCTTCCTTCAGATTTTCTCTTTCCCAACCATACAGCAAAAGTTTACAGCTTTACTCTCCTGAAGTGACTAAAGCCATAAGTGACTAAAGCCAAGATGGGGTCAATCAAGAACATGGATGTTATTACAAAAGAAAGGAGTGAAATAACTCAAGGAACAAGCAAAAAGATCCATTGTCATTTTTGCTAAATCAACATCCATGTATCTTCCTCTCTATATCCAGGTTCCCCAAATCTTCACCACTAAGTGGAAGCAATGGTTCTCAACTAAGCTACATGTTGGACCACTTGATGACTGGTTTCTCCCCTTGAGATTCTGATTTAATTAATCTAGGTGTAACCCAGCCATAAGAAGTTCCTAGTGGTTCTGAATAGCAACCAAAGTTGAGAATCACTGGTCTAAAGGGAGACAATCAAGTCTCTTCCAGGTACTAGCACTTCAAGTGCATGATTTCTAGATGGGGTCCTTTTTTTTAAAAATCAAATCCTGATATAATTCTTAATGATCAGTAATAATTCAACAAACTTAAGTCACCCATTCCCTGTACTTCCCAGCATACAAATGATGGAGAGAAGACGGTAAGTTATAATACAGATTGAGAAGGAGAATAAGAAGCAACATGGAGTGGTTATTGGTTCATAGAACATTCCATATCCTGCTGAACAGGAGCACTGAGTGATTTTTGCCTTGCATGAGGAGTGAATGGTTTAGTTGTCCAACCTTATAGACCTTAGTTCTACTCTCTGGGACTATTTCATCTATCCTTTGTCTGGTAGGGTTATGCCACAGATGGATATTGGGGATAATTCTCTTTTTGGGCCTGAGATTGTCCTAGAGATGAACAAGAGCCTAACCCTTGGCTTGGGGTTTCTTTGAAAATTCTCATTGCTGGGAGAGCATTAGATTTCTTTCAGGTACCAGCTTTGTCTCCTGTGATGGTTATTCCATCCTGCTTTTTCTCCAATTGACCTAACTCTAAGACAGAAAATTTCTTTCTTCTTTCTTTCTTTCTCTCTCTCTCTCTCTCTTTCTTTTTAAATATGGTCAGTCTTAAACAGACTTTTACCAGTCTAGGAAAGAGAGCCACAGGTACAACAGATAATCATTTAACCATTTATGTAATAATTTAACCAGTTATATACAATTATATACATTGTATATATAACACAATGCATACATTATATATGTATAAAATAAAATTTACCAAGTTCCAGTCATAGAAAAATATTTTTTTCCTCATTACTCTGCTTACCTAGAAGCAGACAGTGCAGTATTTTAGGATCTATGATGTGTAAGGCACCACTCTTAGCACTAAATTCTGTATCTGGTAGAATGCTTTTGGTTATAAATAGTTGAACATCACTACAATCTGGCTTAAATCATGAAGGGAATTGATTGGCCCATGTCACTGACAGTGAAGAGGTGGGGTTTTGGATGCAGTACAGCTAGAGGTCTAGCCCTGTCTCTTGCAATTCTTGTTCCTTCATCTTTATGGATCAACCTCACCCTCAGACTGTCTTCCCTTGTGACCATAAGGTGGCTACAGCTAAAACTCAATCCATAATTCTCTCTCTAGATCACATGTGGTAGGCTTAGAAGGGCAGTGGGCAGATTTTTCTCATTATTGTCAAACAAAATCCAGAATTTCACTCTAATTGGATAAAGTTAGATCACATCACATCATCACTTCTAGGTAGTAACTATGGTAGGCAGGATGGGACTGTTTTGATAGACCCAGGCCAATGGCTTGTCACCCAGTAACTGGAGTGGAGGAACCCTAATGGACACTGCTCAGCTGCTTGTCAACGTCTGAAGAGGTGGCCAGCAAGGAATACATTCCAGAAAGAGAAAATAATAGTTGGCATTTACTTGTCTTTTAGATGTAGATGAAAATACACACAACACAAATGAAGAACTCTTATTTTCAAGAGCTTCCAAGTGAAAAAAAAAAAAGTATCATAGAGATAAAACAATTCCTTTGTGGTCTTAGTGAATATTTTTGTTTGTCTAAGAAAGCATTAGTGTCAAAATCTATGAATCTGATTTTTGGAGTTTTCTGATCTTCAATAGGTAAACAAATAATACTTTAAACTTACAAATGTTGCTATTTAACAGTATTTTTATACTTAAAAAAATACCCATAAAAGTAGTGAATTCACACAACTGCTAAAATTCCTAGGTCCTTAGCAAGCATGTTATTACCATGTTGTGGCATCACTGTATTTGTGCTAATGCTATAATCATAACACATGGCAAAATCCTGGGAACCAAAAGGTTAACTCTAGGGAATGCAAGTGCGTTGACAACTCTGCATTCACAAAAAAGATCCCGGTTAACATTTTCAAGACTTCCCCTCTCCCCTCTCTCTGCTACTTTTTATTCCTAAATGATACAGCTTCAACATGATAATCTACATAAAACACCCCCATAATCATATTAAGGGAAATATGTATGAAACATTTTATTTATGCTCAGTGACAGTGAGCAAAGAGGAAATAGGTGGAAGAATTTTTTTGACAGTTTATATTCCAACAAATAATCACATGGCTTAAAGTGTACTCCCAAAGCAGATTATACATTTTATGCATTTAATTATAATCATACTTTCCTCTTATCTGATATGAATATCTTCAATTTAAATATCAGCTTAATTGATGCCTATCATTTAATAATCATACTATGATCTGGGCCAATTATAACAATTCTTTCCTGTACAACTAGAGTTGTTAGAAGAATGTCGAGTAGGAAAATGTTTAAATCCTGACATAAAAATGTCTGTGATAAAACCAGGGGCTTTGAATTTCATGGTCCTTTAATATTGCCTTTGAAGTAATGAAAAAGCCATTTTCCACCACTTGCTTCAAGGACTCCACTAATAACATCTTCCACAAAAGACCGATCTTTTTAAAAGAAGAATATTGTGACGTTATTTTAAAGCAGTTAAAATTATATAACAAACTTTTACTGGAATTTCTCAGTCTACCTTTTTCATTCCCCCTAATGAAATACTTGTTAAACAGGTTACTTCATCTTAACCTTATGGAAATGCCAATGACAGAGCATCTATTATTTAATTCAGTTCCAGAAATAAAGGATAACAAGTTGGGGGTGGTAGGGAGAAAGGATGTTACAAATAATTTGAAGAAATAGGAAAAAGACTTTTTTGGGGGGTCTAGACTTCTGGTTCACCTTAGCTACCAGAGAAATGGTGAATTGATAGCCTTGTACTCATCCATGGTGGACACCTGCCCTTTGCACCAACTTCCCCTTTAGGATGGCTGGCTGTCCACTTAGGAAGGGACCTCAGGGCAGAGAAATTGCCAGGGCTTAAATGGGTCAACAGACTCAGCAGGGATCTTTGCAGACGTCTGTGTGTTAAGCTCTGTGTGTCCTCAATAAAGTCAGCCACACCAAGAAGTGGGATTTCGGGAACTCCTGGAACAGGGCTATCTAATTAAAAAATGATTCAAGATGAAGTTTCCCAGGAGCACAGAAATCCAAGGAGAATACAAGTTTCTTCTTTGAACTTCATATGAGATCTTGGCTAGGAAACTGCAAAGGGTAATTATGCAAAATGCACGTGAGAATGCCAGAGATCATCTGGGCTCAGGGAAAGGTGACTTGAGCAATAACCCCAGGCTTTGGGGTTGTGCAGCTCGATTTGCCTGGGGGGATCAGGTACTAAAATGGGGAGGGATTCTAGGAAGTGACTAGTGGGAATAAGAGGACAGTGCTACTAGTCAGTGTTGAAAAAAGAAAGAAAAGAAAGGAAGGAAAGAAAGAGAGTAAATGAATGCACAAAGTAAAAATCTGTCTCTAAAGAAAGACTTCCCTGTAGTAATGGTGAAGAGCAGAACTGCCTTTCTCTTCATCACAAACACTTCTTCACTGGTTCCCTTCCTTTTCATAGGAAGAATAATAATACCCAGACTTGAACCATGGTCAGGACTTCAGAATAGTGCCTGGCTATTCATAGGTCAGAAATCCTCCTTACTGTTAGAACCCGATTTTATCCATTTACAGATGCTGATGGTAGGTATCTCTTAGAATGTCCAAATGGATGAGGCAGCATAGTATTTGCATCAATGTAAGTGTTAAAGAACATTTCCTAAATATTTTATGGCCTTATTTCACTGAAATCATTACACTCCACAAGACTGGGTCAGGCCTAGTTCTATAAAATGATGCAGAGTCTTATATTCCAGACCAAACTAGATGAAACTTCATTTTGAAACCTTTTCAAATTAGCTGGCCCTATTCTAAGAGTGTCCACAACAAATGACTTCAAATGAGGTATCTGAAAATGACTCAAATCTCTTCAAGGTAGGAATGTTTTTTAAATGTCATTCTCTTCTGCTGAAATTTGAGTTGATTCCTTCTTTTTGTCCTCATTTTACTTTATTTATAAAAGCCTATCTATGTATAAAATATTTCCAATTTTTTCCTGTTGGGAATGAGGGAGAGGTTACATCTGAGTTAGCAGGTGGGACCATATAAAAGACAAGATGGCCAGTTTATTTCATGGAACACAAAATCATAAAATTTTAGGGCTGACATGAGCCTCAGAGAACATCTAACCCAAGCACTTCATTTAAAAAGTGAGAACAAAGAAGCCACCTAGGCCATATGCTTAGTGAATCAGAAATGTGGTCATTAATGAAGCACAGTAATAGATCCTAAATATAACTATATATGTTTAGCTACATAATATATAAAGCTTATATACAGCTAAAATAGTGAATACTATTTTGGTAACTATGATGCATAAAAGGCATCAAATTGGTAATCGTGGCTGAGGACTTCTTGTTAAATTTTAGCCAGAATTAGAACCATCATGTTTTCCATAGTGGTAACCACTCTATTTACAAAAATATGAAGGATCTAATCTTGGTAGCAATCACCACATTTAATTTGAAAATGGGGAAGAATTCTTAGAATATTTTTTAAGTTAGAGAATTTATTTGAAGTTATATCAAGACATAATTTTTTTTCAAGGCACATTTAATTTAATATCAACAGTGCAAGGGCAACCGTCTTGGGTCCCCTCCTTCTGCGGGAGCTTTGTACTATTGCTTTGCTATTGCTCAATAAGCATTGTTTTGCTGTCCACTACAAAAAAAAAAAAAAAGTGCAATAGAAAAAGCCTCAAATGCAATGAAGGAAACACATTCTCCCATTAACACTAATGACAATGCTCTTTCAACATGTGCCTATTGAAGGCAATGGAGATTTAGTTGCACCACTGAAAAAAATAACGCAGTGAGTCTCATCACAGCCAATCCACTACTACACTCTAGTAGTGAAACAAATGTTTATAATGCTTCAAACAGTTTCAACCTGAAGTTTGATACCATGCCTTTGTGTTTGTACAGTCCGCGGTAAGATTATCTATGGCATTAGCAACCATGCAAAGAACAAACCATTGATTAAAACCACATTGATTTAAGGCTCAATCAAATAATATAGAGCCCCAAACTAAAGGATTGAATATATGAACTACTTGTGCTGACACCTATTATTTGATTTTTTCATGACAATTAAATTTGTTCTTAGCAAAAAAACCCAAAGAACAACAACAATAACAACAAACCTTAAACTTTTAAAACAAAACCAAAAGAACTCTCCAAAACTCTTAAAGGCAAATTTCGCCTCATTTGAATTTTGACCCAGTAGTTCAACAACAATCACAAAGTCCACAGTCTTACTGGCAAAACTGATACACAGTGTCTCTAAATCACTATGCTCAAGGTTAAGAGCACATTCTATTTTTACATTTTAGTGGAATTTACATGTTCAATTCATGACTTTAAGTCTCTAGGTTCTCATTCCTCCAAACTGTCTAAAGACACAGCATGCCACAGATTTAGACTTTCATTTCTCCCTCTATTTTCTCTTCAGAAAAATGTCCCTAGTGTCTACATGTTCTGGAAGGGGAATTTTTTGGAGGTGGCCAGTTCTTTGGAATAGATAGACGCTATCAGCCTTTTAAAGCAGGGGAGGGGGAAGAGAAAAAAGCTGAAACACACGATTCATCTGGTAAGTTTTATCTTAACCATTACAAGATAGATAGTATAAGAATGAGGTCTTTTTTTTTTTTAAGCTTCGAATATCTGAGTCTTGGTGTGGAAACTGGGTACATGGCTGTCCCACCACAGCTCTCTCAGGGTGGAACTGCCAGGTTTGTCTTGCCTGGGGAGTATCTCCTAAACTGCCAGATACTCAGTTCATGCTGGGCTTGTTCCAACTTGTCTTTAGTCTGTTCCAATTCACCTTCCATGTTTAGGAAAAACAAGCTGATCATTGGGTCTACCATCAGGCAATGCTAGGCTAGTGGACTTGTTTGCACTGGATTTGATTAGTACACTCTTGCATCCCTTGCTCCTTGGTTGCTAATCCCGTTACAAGGATGTTTTCCTGGTTGTTGCTTTAGTTTTTCTTCAGACTCCCCTTAACTCCATTACATCATTAGAATTAAGATCTTTGTACTTGCCCTCCAAAGCTTAGACAAATACTTCATATTGTTTCCATCTGAGAGTTAACTCATCTCATGTCATAACTGTGAGGTCTGTTTCACTTTTTTGGAACAGGTTCCTCCATGGTCATCTTGCATCCTTTCCAGACAGAGGCCATGCTGGCACCGCCCAGTCACATAAGTAAAGGCCACCAGCCTGTGCTAACACTCACCTCCCACCCCACTTCCCACTGCAGCCCCAGCACTCCCCTTTCTTTGCCAAGACATAATTTTTAAAAAGAGATTATTTATAGTCTTAAGGCTAATCACTGATACCCTCAGACTTTTCCTATACTAGAACTCAAAAATGTAGTTAGCTGTTTCACTTTTGTCTAAGACGATGGAGAATAAAAGTGGTAGAGGGAGCCCGAGTTCATCTCTATAATATTTGAGGCTTTCTAAGTAAAAATGATCTGTGAGGTAAAACTGGCTAACTTTTCATGACTGGGCTCAGAGGTAGTGGTTGGAAATGTAACAGGGCTCTCCATAAGTATTTTATTTTATTTTAAAGATTTTATTTATTATTTGGCAGACAGAGATCACAAGTAGGCAGAGAGGCAGGCAGAGAGAGAGGAGGAAGCAGGCTCCCCTGCTGAGCAGAGAGCCCCATGCGGTGCTCGATCCCAGGACCCTGGGATCATGACCTGAGCTGAAGGCAGAGGCTTTAACCCACTAAGCCACCCAGGTGCCCCTCCATAAGTATTTTAATCAAGACATATGATGCATAGTTTGACACAGTTTACTTTCTTCCTATCATTATTGTACTTTGCTTCCTTCTAAACTCTTTTGGACACATAGTTTTGAATGGTGATAACTGATTAAAGCAATTTGGCAATAAATGCTGTAATTCAGGGCAACAAGGACATGATGTCTAGACAATATAATGTCTTAAAATGTGTAAGAAAAAATCATGGCCTTGACTGAGATTCTGAATAATCAGTACAAAATTTCACACTGTTGAACCCTGAATTTTCCACATTGGTGAATGGGCAGTTACATTCATTAAATAGAATAAAAGTGGTCTGGCTTTACCCTGAAACTACAATGAAAATTTAGAGGCAAAGCCTTCACATGACATGCTGGAAACTGGCTCTATATTTGTAGGTGATTTAGAGCTCTTTCTTTTATAAAGTCCTTTTTTTTTTAAAAGATTTTATTCATTTATTTGACAGAGAAAGGGGAAGAAAGCACAAGCAGAGGAGCTGCAGAGGGAGAGGGAGAAGCAGACTCCTCACTGAGCAGAGGTTCTGACTTGGGACTTGGCCCCAGGACCCCAAAACCATGACTCAAGCTGAAGGCAGACACCCAACCAACTGAGCCACCCAGGTGCCTCTCTTACATAAAATTCTAAAAGAGTGCTATCCTTTCCTTTTTCTAGCATGTTCCACAGAAAATATTCCAGTGTATGGATTACCAAAGGAAAAAATACACACCTGGACTAAATAATAACAATTATAAGACTAATGAAAGGTCTGTGTACAATCCCAAGCCTCAAATCCTTATTGAGCATGAGGATTTGGATATAAACTTTCAACTGCAAATCATAGCAGCAATTAAAGGAGGATAAAGCTAGTAAGAATAGAAAAGAAACTTTTTAACCCACAAGGGCATGTATTTCTGGAAGGCCCTTTCTGGCTTTTAATGCTGGGTATAGAAAGATCACATGAAGGGGCACCTGGGTGGCTCAGTGGCTTAAAGCCTCTGCCTTCGGCTCAGGTAATGATCTCAAGGTCCTGGGATCAAGCCCTGCATTTGGCTCTCTTCTCAGCGGGGAGCCTGCTTCCTCCTCTCTCTCTTTCTGTCTCTCTCTGCCTGCCTCTCTGTCTACCTGTGATCTGTCTGCCAAATAAATAAACAAAAATCTCTTTAAAAAATTGGGACGCCTGGGTGGCTCAGTTGGTTAAGCGGCTGCCTTTGGCTCAGGTCATGATCCCAGCGTCCTGGGATCGAGTCCCACATCGGGCTCCTTGCTCGGCAGGGAGCCTGCTTCTCCCTCTGCCTCTGCCTGTGCTCGCTCCCTCCCTCTCTCTCTCTGACAAATAAATAAAATCTTTAAAAAACAAATTCTAAGAATTTCTTAAAAAAAGAAAGAAAGATCACATAAAGCTACCTGACTCTGTGTGGCATCTAATTTGTTTCCCTTTATCTTATAGCTCTGATGAGTTCTTGGGGAGTTAGGTCAAATAACCAATGTCCAAGTGTCTAGAAGATGATTGGGTAGGTCTGCAGTGGTCCAGTCATGCTAGGAAGAGCGCCTTCCTTGGTAAGAAGCAAGGGGTTCCATGTTGGTTCATCAGCCCTTTGATTCTTGAAATATATGGTGAAGAATTCTCAGTAATATCAAGATCATCTGATGGCCGGGGATATAAACCGTCAGACCATCTGAGGAATCAATTCCAATTGATTTGATACCGAAGAGTAAACTTTCTTTCAGAAATGGCTTTCAGTATCTGGGTGCCAGAAAGTAAAGCACTGGGGTTACACTCTGCAGCATGAACAGTAAGAAATGTATTTGTTCTGATCGGTAGACATTCCCATGCACATCATCTTTTGTTCAAACCATTTCTGGAAAGGGCATCTACTGTGCTGTGAAAGGCATACAGATTCAAAGCTACTCCTTTACATTTTGTGACATGGAATGATGCAAACTTAGTGCCTTTTTAAATCTCTAGCAAACATCAAAAATATTGAAGTCAGGATGCATTCTTCAAGGGCCATGCTGAGCTCGGCGCACACAGGGTAGTACTGCAGGGTGGGCCTCAGTAAAGCTCTGGGTTTCTCCAAGAAGAAAAATGTTAGCAGGATTTTTGTGCCATTTGTGACATCTAAATTTATAAATAAAAATGGACAATGAATAAAGGAACATAAAAAAATAACACATCCATCAAATATCTTACAAGCAGCTAGGGAAAGCTAGGGAAACCGTGAAAAACCTGGTAACCACTGATTCAAGGCCCTATGTTTTATTAAGATCCAATTACAAATGTATACAAATATATATTTTTTCCCACCAAATAAATATATAGAATTCTAGGAAGCAGTCCCAGGAACTCACTCCACCCTCAGGCAGAAGATACCTGCAGGCACCAAACACTTGTAATTTTCCTTTGTGTACCTGTTGACACCTCCGCTCCCTGTGATTACTGTGGGCTACTACTTCTTCCCTTCTTTCCATTCCTCCTCTTCTGTTTCTCCTTCAATCCCTTTCCCTTTTGCTCTTCTTCCTGTTCCCTTTGCCCCGCCCTCCTTCCTTTCTCCTGCCACAGGAGACTATTCTCATTACCATAAATGATGTGCTCGAAAAAAAATGAGATGGCAAGGAAGCAATAACGCACTTGAGAAAACAGGAGTCCTTGGATGCGACCAAATCCCTCTGGGTTAAGTCCATCCTCTTTCTACTGGAAGCAACTTTAGGAGTTTTCAAAGGAACAAAACGAAGAGTGTGTAATCCCAGTCTCTCATTTGGGGGGACAGGACAACCAGGGTGGTGAAATTGGCTTGCTGAGGTCCCACTATGAGACTAATGATGAAAATTCCCCAATAAACTTATACTTTTTAAAAATGGTCTCCAAGAACATTTGCTCAACAACAGCAAGTTTAAGAAAAGATGTCACATGCAGTAGTGGTCATCCTCACATTACCTGTGAATGCCTAGAATGAAAAGAATCAATGGGCAAAATATAGATGTCTTCCTGAAGCTTAACATGGAAAGGCCAAAGAGCCTGGCTTTATGTCTGCATTAAACAACAGCAACAACAACAACCACCATCACAACAACAACAAGAGAGAGCATGACAATTTGGTTTCTATGAAAGAGGAGCATGAGTTACGGAGGGCAGTTTTTCCCTCCCTCCCAACAACAGGCCAGAAGGTGTCATAGACAGCTTGGATTAAGAACTCGGAAGGATTTCTCTTGAAAGATTTTTAAGGCCTCAAATACACAACTGCCAAGGGAAGCTGTGAGATTTCTTTTTTCTAGCAGCCTTGAAGATTGTATCTTTCAGGGTTGGTTTACATGCAATGTGGCTATAACCTTGCGTTACCTTTCAAAGCCTCAAAGAGGCTACAATTACGCAGTTTAGGGTTTGATGGTAAAGCCTGAGCCCTTATGATTACTGTGTTTTAAATTCAACAATTTGGAAAGAATGAAGCATTGTCCAAGTGTTGAATATAATGACACTGGTTTGGGTTTACAAAGTAGCCTCATATTCAACCTGTCCAGGTCGTAGAAAGGTATGCTTCCCCTCCACCCATACCCCCATCCATCCCCCCCCATCCCCATCCCCCATTTGGAGGGGAGGAAAAAGACACAGGCAGGACAGTGACTTAGTAAAGTCACTTCTGAGTCCCAAGCAGGGCTGGCCTCCCAAGAGTGCGGGTGCTCACTTGCCACTGCGTATCTTCCTTGGTACTAAAGGAATCAGGACTCTGGTCATACCTCTTTATTATAAGAATAACTTATACAGGAAAACAAGATTCTTCATTTATATTTCCTATAAAGCTGATTTTCATTTAATTGTTATCTTTAAAATAATTATACTTTTTAATAGTGTTTTTCTGACAACCACCCAAATCAGAATCCCTTATGCTTGTTAGAAAGCAGATTTCTAGGCTCTGAGGATTGCGTGATCAATTTGAATCATGGAGGACAGCACCCCCTGCCCAAGTCTGCATTTTATTTTATCTTATTTTTATTTATTTTTTTAAGATTTTATTTATTTATTTGTTAGAGAGAGAGAGAGAGCGAGCACAGGCAGACAGAGAGGCAGGCAGAGGCAGAGGGAGAAGCAGGCTCCCTGCCCAGCAAGGAGCCCAATGTGGGACTCGATCCCAGGACGCCGGGATCATGACCTGAGCTGAAGGCAGCCGCTTAACCAACTGAGCCACCCAGGCATCCCCAAGTCTGCATTCTAAACAAATACTCCAGATGATTTTTGTGCATTGTTCTAATTCTTAAGTTTACTTAAATCAATTATATAACCGTTCCCTGAAAGTCACAATTTAATTGCTTTCTTTTAAAGCAATTAAAACAAGAACAACAACAAATGTACAAGTGTAAGGCGACAATAAGAATATATCATTAAACAAATAATATGGTAAGATGTGCTGAAAAAAAAAAAGGCAAGAGACATACTGTCTAAAACCTTTTCTCCTAGTATGTAAATCCTCTCTTTACTTCATTTTCACAGGTGACATCAATATTTATGAATCTATGTGCAATTTCATAGCAAATTAAGAGTAATCATCTGCCTCCTTTCTCTGACTCAGACTTTATGGGATTGACCCTGCATATATTCAATATTCTTCATATTGTTGGACTCAAATCCTCAAGGCAAATCAACATAAAAACTTTGGGAAAGGCTTTCTCGGTAACCAAAGGAAAACACAACTAACGAGAAAAATCCATCAGTGTCTGAGCCAAGTTAAGCTTTGATAAGGTTAGTATAGAATCCAAACCTGCCCCACATCCAGATTTCCCAACCTTGACTCCAGAAAGGGGTTTCTGTGCAATTGCCAACTCCTTACAAGTTTTGAATGTTACCTTAAATTTGAGCCTCTCTTTAAGCATTCAAGCCCTGGCTTCTCTTTGCAATAGACCTTACAACCTGAACAGCCTTGATGACAGAAGTTTGCAAACAGAAGCATTATGAATGGGTTTTGATTCCCCGCTGATGAAGTTGTGCATGGCCCAACAGACAGATGTTTGCTTGTGAAGGACTTACATATGCCTGAACTACCTTTCCATCCATGGTGAGAAAGGAATGGCCATTCCAAATGTATTTTTGCCCCTGGCCATAAGCTCTGTATGTAGAAGTGCCATTTTGCATGGCGTGATCTCAAAAGCAGGAACAGTAAGACAGGGGGATTTAACCAGGGACAGCAAGAGACCTAATGAACCACAATCCTGTCTCCTATTAAGGGAAAACAAATTTAAAGCCATGCCAGGTAGCCAGCTGCCTGTTTACTTTATAAGATCAATCTTTCAACATTATCTGTCAGAAATCATAACACAAGACTCCCATGTGACAAAATCCAAACAGAATTAGAGTAAAAAAGCTGTATCTCTTGCTAATTCACATTGGTTATAGGGAACTCACTATAAGTTACCACTAGTGGGTCTGTGGACAGAGTCATTCAAGGAGATAACAATAGGAAAATCGTCTGTTCATTTATTGTGGCACTGCTATTTGGTTCTAATTAATTATGAAAATACCATGGGCTATCAGTCAGCATGTGACAGCTGGGGTTATGTCAGAGCAAAGATATGTCAGTAATTTGAGAAACTGCAATAACTCTGGTATTAAATTTTTACAAAGAAGTGAAAAAAGAGGGAAATCTGGATATTTTGTAAGATCTTTAAGTAAGCATAATATTGAGTGTGCTACCATGTACCTTTCATCAATTTTAGACTAGGGATGGAGCCAGATAAAAAAATCTCATGAAATTATTTTTTTATTAGAGGATTAGCTCTGAATGTGTCACCTTCAACAAGCTAACCTCTGTCGCTGCACTTCCATGGGCCACTTGTGGAAGGTAAATTGGCCCAACTCTTCTGGATGGCATTGGGACAAATATATCGAGCCTTAAAATTATGTATGCCATGTGACCTCACAATTTAAGCCGTAGGAATTTAATCTAAGCAAATAATGATAGATATAAGTAAAAATGAATTACAGGGTCATTCATAATGGCTCAGTTTGTAAGAGCCAAGAGGGAGAAGCCATGCAAATGTGCTAAAAATGAAACACTGGTCCAACTATGGTCTCACGATTCAATGCACATTTGTAAGGACAATTCAGCATGGAAATCCTAAAAAGATATTATTTTTTATGTTATTTAATGATTTGGCTGTATTGTTTAACAGAAAAGAAATCTAACCAAATATTATAGTTGGTAGAATCCAAATGTGTATGCATTACTGAGTTTTGGTGAATTTCCCAGATCAAGGGTTTATCTTAAGAATGCATTAGAATGAAGGTTGGGTCTGAGGGTTTCAAGGGACAAAAGACTCTCTAGGGAGAGGTGGTGTTTCTACATGTCCAGGAAGGGGTATGTACAAACTTTGTTATTCCAGGGCATTAAATCACAGCCCACAGATTAACCAAGTCTTCCTCTCACCCCCTTCCCACTGCTGGCACCCTACTCACAGAAAGCACTAGAGAAGGGTAAGAAGTGAGCAATGGCTCTGGTATTGCTACCACTGTTTCTTTATATTTCTTCCTAGATGACCAAGGGCATATCATATTAGGTCAGTGATTTTTCTAGTCTTTCATTTTTAAATTTTCTTTGTTTTTTTTTAAAAAAAGATTTTATTTATTTATTTGACAGAGAGAGATCACAAGTAGGCAGAGAGGCAGGCAGAGAGTGGGGGCAGGGAGCAGGCTCCCTGCTGAGCAGAGAGCTCTATGTGGGACTCCATCCCAGGACCCTGAGATCATGACCTGAGCCAAAGGCTGAGGCTTAACCCACTGAGCCACTCAGGCGCCCTAAATTTTCTTTATAATAAAATAATACATACATTTAGACAATATATGAAAATTTATAAACATCATTAAAATATATGCAGGGGACTTCCAGAAGGCTCCAGTAGTATAGAGGACCAAATACCTTGACTGACCCTCTTGCAGAAAACAAGTAAAAATTTCTAAATGAAACACTAAAAGGAGTTTATGACTGGAAGACCCAAATCCAGTGAAAGCAAGAATTTGAAGCTGACGGAATCTGAAGGCAGCTTGGCTTTGAGGGCTTTGTGGGAAGAGTGAACTTGAACGTTTGCTTTCATGGTCTTATGCAACACACAGGGCAAAGACAGACAAAACTAAAGTCCACCCAGGGTCTCTAATGTGAGGTTCTGTGAAAGGAGGTATATGAATGGCATACATACTAAGTGTAAGGGAGAGCCAGAAATTCATTACCCCTGTGAGACTGAGGGGAAAAAAAAATCATAAAATGGAGAGCACCCAGAGCACAAGTGCTCAGAAAGAAGAGACAGTATGACTAGACCTGCAAGGTTTTTGGATATTAAAATTGCCAAGCACAGCATATAAAATAATCACACTTGTATGTATTTAAAAACCTAGCAAGTTTATAAACATGAGTAAAATGGGTAAGTAACTTTAAAAAAAAAGACCAAATATTTTAAAAAGAGCTAAATAGAACTTCCAGAAATTATGTAAGGTGTCTTCAGAGTTAAAAACTTGGTTGCTACCAGTTTTTACATACGGCTTTGGGAGAATTAGAAAATTTGAAATGAGATTGTAGAAATTATCAAAAATGAAACACAGAGAGACAAAGAGATGAGAAATATTAAGGATAAGTCACATAACACAGATAATAGAGTGAGAAGGTCAAACATATATCTTCTTGAAAATCCAGAAGGAGAAGAGAAAAGGGGCTGAGGCAACAATTGGAGAATTAATGGCTGTGAATTTCCTTAGTTTTATACTACTTAGAGTATACTTACTGTTTTGAACTTTTTGTAATGAATAGTATAAATAAATCAACCCAACACATGGAAGTAAATTACACAACACCAAAGACAAAGGTAAGATTTTAAAAACACAGGGATGGGTTGAATCACCTACCAAATTTAACAATTTGATTGAGAGTCTGTTTCCCAAAATTAACAACAGAAAAATAACAGCAGTGGAATATCTTCAATGTGCAGAGAGAAAGATAAATGTCAAACTAAATTTGTAGTCTTCATGACAGTATTTTTCAAAAACAAAGGCAAAGGAATTTTCTGATAAAGAAAACCTGGAGTCAGCTAAAAAGGCATGGAACTAGAATCTAACATCAGGCTGCTAGGTGTGCTCACAGTTACTAGGGCATCTTTGCTTCTTGGCCTTCACAGTGAATAGAGGAGAGAATATCTGCAGACCCACACAGGCAAACATATACGTATGTGTACACATACATGTATGTACACGCACATATTACATGCATGATATACGTGTCTCTGTGTTGTAGAAATAATGAATTTACACTGATAGTCCCAATTCCAATCCATCTCCACATGATTCTTTCTTGCTGTCATTCCACACATGTATGTTGTCGTGATAAATCTGGCTCCCAACAACATATTTACTAACTTGTTGGATTCTATTATAGATCTAAATTGTTCAGAACTGTTTTACCTATACCACGACAAAAGCCAAAAGCTAATAAAAGGATTCCCAGATTTGTTTGCAGTACTTGGCCCATGATCGTGCCCAAGACAAACAGTATATGGTCAAATACTGCGCTCACAAATTACATTAATTAGTGGGTTTTTTTTTTTTCTTTTGGGATTCTTAAGGAATTCATTTAAAATACAATTAAGTTTATTTGTTTCAGTCTGCTTTCAGTTTTAGTTTTTCCTCTCTTCCCAACCTTGTTGATTTAATTTTATTTTTTTGAATATGTAGAACACTAACATGCTTCCACATGAAACTATATGAGAAAGGTATATGTAGAGAAAAGTCACTCTTTCCCACATTTGCTCCTCCCACAAGGAGGCCCTTGATCCCCATCAACACATAGGTAAAAACTTTCTTGAAATAAAAGTCAATTTATCCTTCCTGTGTTTCTTTTTACAATGAATAACAGATATATGAATATATTCTTATTTCCTATTCTTACACAAGAGTTAGCATACCATATATCCTGTGTTTTTTTTTTTTTTTTAAGATTTATTTATTTCTTTGAGAGAGAAAGTGAGTGGGGTGGGGGTGTGGTGGGAGAGGCTTACTGAGCACAGAGCTGGTCACAGGGCTCAATACCAGGACCCATGAGATCAAGACCAGAGAGGAAACCAACAGTGGGCTGTGCAACCAACCGAACCACACAACTGCCCCCCTATGTGTTATCCTGTTTTGAATTTTTGTTCTATGGAGGCATCTGGCTTCTAAAAACTCAAGAGTTAAAGAATAAATCATGATAAAATTAGAAATATTTATGACAAAATTATAATGATGACACTGAATATCAAAACATATGGATGCAGCTAAAGTAATACTTGATGAATGAATCAAGTATTCATCTTAAGAAGTCAGTACAAAAGTGTCAGAATAAAAGTAAGTAAAACAAGAAAGAAGGAAATGAGGAGAGAAATATGTTTCTGTTTCCCTTGCAGCTATGTGTAGCCATAGAATTAACTTTGGGTGAATGAGATGTGAATGGATCTGAGAAGGGCAATTTCTTGGTCATCTTTTATGAGAGCTGTTCAGGACTCTGTTCCTTTTTCAAGTAGCTGAGTAGTGCTATGACCGTGAAGCCAAGAACAAAACACATAAAGATGTCCTGCCAGCCATGAACACACTCAACTACTCCAGACTGTTACCAGAAAGAAAAGTAAATGTCTTTCTTATGTAAAATGCCACATGAGGAATCTCTTTGTAATAGCAGCTTAGTTTCTAGATAAATTAATACTAGATATAAGAATCATAAACACATAAGTAAACTGAATAATATTAAAAATGACCAAATTTTGTTTATTCCAGGTGGTTTAACATAAGATAACTTATTAATATATTTTATCACATTAGCAGATTGAAGAAGAAAAATAGCATGATGATCTCAATAATTTCATTAAAAAATACTGGACAATATTCAAATGCCTAACATAATAAGGATAGAGAAGAAAAAGTATAACTACAAAAAATTAAATACTAAGCTCAATGTGATTCATTCAAAGGATTCCCTTTAACTTAAGAACATCATAATGTGTCCCTACCATTAACTCCTGTTAAGGGTGGTACTGGAAGTGGAAGCAGCACAGTAAGGCAAGAAAAGAAATAAAATAATTAGAAAGCAAGAAATAAAATTGTCACTATAGGCTGATGATAAAATTGTCTATATCAAAAACCCCAAAGAATTACAAATAAAGTATTGTAGTTACTAAGTTTAGTGAATTTCTGGATAATTTAGATTCCTTGGAGTTACTTAGATAAATGTACTGATAACATTTCTTCTATACATCAGGAAATTTTTTTAGCCTTTATTTTTAAGTAATTTCCATACCCAATGTGGGGCTCAAGCTCACAACCCCCAATACTAAGAGTTGCATCCTCTACTACTGAGCCAGCCAGGCACCCCCATCAGGGAGTAATTTTAAAAGATATCATTTTTAGGGTGTCTGGGTGGTTAAGTTGGTTGAACGACCTACTCTTGGTTTCAGCTCAGTCATGATTTCAGGGTCTTGAGATTAAGTCCCTAGACGGCTCCATGCTCAGTGGTGGGAGTCCGCTACAATTTCTCTCTTCCTCTCCCTCTGCTCCTCCCCATGTTTATGTGTTCTCTCTCTCTAAAAAAAAATAAATAAATCATAAAAAAAAATTTTTTTAAAGATTTTATTTATTTATTTGACAGAGATAGAGAGATCACAAGTAGGCAGGTAGGCAGGCAGAGAGAGAGAGAGAGAGAGAGAGGAGGAAGCAGGCTCTCCGAGGAGCAGAGAGCCCTATGCGGGGCTCGATCCCAGGACGCTGGGATCATGACCTGAGCTGAAGGTAGAGGCTTTAACCCACTGAGCCACCCAGGCACCCCAATAAATCATTTTTTTTAAAAGATACCATTTATAATAATATCAAAAATACAAATTTCCCAAGAATAAATGTAGCTACTTTTCTAGGTTATGGAGAAAAGTTTTATTTTTATTTATTTATTTGACAGACGGAGATCACAAGTAGGCAGAGAAGCAGGCAGAGAGAGAGGAGAAAGCAGGCTCCCTGCTGAGCAGAGAGTCCAATGCGGGGCTCGACAGATCTCAGGACCCTGGGATCATGACCTGAGCTGAAAGCAGAGGCTTTAACCCACTGAGCCACCCAAGCGCCCCTGGAAAAAGTTTTAAATAAAATTTTCCAGAAGACTTCCTCAAATTTTCCTAGGAAAGACTTCCTTTCCCACCCCCACCAAAAGATATACTCTGTTCAGAGACAGCATGACTCAAAATCATTATGAGGCTAATTCTTAACAAACTGACCTATTGATTCAATTCCAATCAAAATTCCCATCCAAACTTGAGCAGGGATTTCTTTTTGTGTGTGTAAAATAAAAGAATAAAATAAACTGATCTTAAAATGTATATGGAGGAACAAAGGGTCAAGAATAGTTAATACACTTCTTAAAAAAAGAGAAAAGAAAGAGTGGGGAACTCATGTTTATGAGAATTCAGGGATTGTTATAAAATATACTGAGGTTGGGTGGTTTGGGAGCACACAGCCAGGAGACCTCACTTATTTCACAGCTGGTGCCTCTGATTAGTGGGCAGAACACAACCTTTTTGTTTGTTTGTCTATTTTTTAAAGGTTTGTTTATATTTATTTCAGAGAGAGTGTGGGGGAAGGGGTAGATGGAGAGAATCTTTGAGCAGACTCCCGGCTAAGTGTGGATCTTGAGGAGGGGCTCGGTGTCAGGACCCATGAGATCATGACCTGAGCCAAAACTAGGAGTTGGATGTTTAAACAACTCAGCTACCCATATGCCCAGAACATGACTTCTAAACAAAAGTCATTAGTTGGGGCGCCTGGGTGGCTCAGTGGGTTAAGCCACTGCCTTCGGCTCAGGTCATGATCTCAGGGTCCTGGGATGGAGTCCCGCATCGGGCTCTCTGCTCAGCAGGGAGCCTGCTTCCCCCACCTCTGCCTGCCTCTCTGCCTACTTGTGATCTCTCTCTGTCAAATAAATAAAAATAAAAAATCTTTAAAAAAAAGTCATTAGTCATCTAAAAAAATTGCATTAGATCCTAACCTCATACCATAAACACACATCAATTTCAGGTGGATTAAAAACTTAAAATGGAACCCAAATTACAGAACTTTTGGAAGATGACATAGGAACTATTTTATGACCTGGTTTGGGGAAGCATTTTTTATCCAATATATAATAAACCTCTGGAGACACATTGAGAGACATTGAAAGGGTAACATTTTAGGGCTCAGTTTCTACAATAACCAAAGAAAAGACACCTCACATGAGGCAAAAGGATGTCCAAAATCTAATTCTGGCAAATTGCAGTGTTTGGGGAAAGCATCAGAGATTAACCAGCCAATACAGGCGTCTCATGCAGGATTCCTCCTTATCCGTATACCGCCGTGGACTGACTACACTGTCTGACAACAGCCAGGTAGTTTTAGTAAGGCAAAGCCATGAAAAATGCCATCAACCTACATCAACAGGAAATGTGTAGTTCATGGAAATATCCTGCATAAACAATAAAATAAATATTAAAGGTTAATATTGAGTCACAAAGGACATACTTTTTTATCAAAATTAACAGACATAATATATTAGCACCTGAAAGCTACACTTAACATTTTCATCTGTAAAGCAGAAAGAAGTAATTCTTAGAGTATATAAAAATGATACATAGCTAGAGACCTCTGCCATGAACTACCCCCAAATTATTTGGTTATAAGATAATGAATCATGGAAGTACCATTAAAGCTGAGGCTACAGAACATAAGAATTTTTCCTCTAGGCCAGTCCTCACTAGCTGGTGACCCTATAGTCATTGCCATAAATATTTTAATCCTTGTGTTCCCTCCTATGAGATACCTTCTCATAGGGGCTGGAGGAAAATGGAGCTACCTGCTCATAGATCTATAAAATCCAGTTAACTGTAAAGAATGTCTTCTCCTTTTCTCCCTTCCCTTCTCTTCCCATCCTCTCTCTTTCTTCCCCTCGATCTCTTCTTCCTCCTCCTTCTCCCTTATTTTGTAAAAACAGAAATTACTGACAACTGAAGACAACTGAGGAAAAGTTATTTTCTTTATAAAGAGGAGAGAAGGGAGTAAAAACTGAATTTGGAGCATATTTTAAACTGATTTTAATAAATGAAAAATACAACCTTAATGTGTTTCCAATATCACATGCTTATTATATTTGCAGAAGCCTACGACATTTTTTTCTCTGTATGCTGGAAAGAGAAGAGAGCCCTATTCCCCCTATCTAAATAATTTCAGGCACATATCAGATCAATAAACCACAGCTGGCATAAAACAATGATTATTTCATAAGGACAAGTCCTTGTGAAATAGTCATAAATGTCTAGACTTGTAGCTGTGACTTCTTTTATAATGACAGCAGATCTGAAACATGAATTACTTTCTTTCCTACAAAAACAACTTTGTAATACTGGGTAGGCCAACACTGAAAAAGCAATTTTAATAACTGTCCTGAGAACACATTGGCCTCTACTTTCAAGTTTCTAATTTACGGACTCAATTCAAGTGAAACTCAGCCTCAGTGTCCTCAAGCTAAGTTGGCTCAATGCCATCATGTAACTGAGGGAACCCCATCCTGCAGGTTAGTGAGTTCTGAAGATATAGGTCAAGATCATCAGCAGGCATTAAGATTAAAGTGGTCTTTCTGTACTACAAAGTCACCAAGGTTAATTGGGATCTTATATCTGCTTCTATTCACTTTAATCCTGTGCATTAAGACATACACAGTGCTAAAAACATATATTTCAAAGAATCCTTGGAAAGAAACCACAGACCTAAAATAGTGTTACTTTGGCCAGGTCACCGGCATCTCAATACCTAACCTATTTGCATTTTCAACCTCCCCCAGAAATGTAACTCAGCTATTCAATCGGGAGTTTTCTGATAAGCACCATTGTGGTCACCGGTCACATGGGCCCTCTCCAACCTCCAAAGAAAGATGAGGAATCCACTTAAAGACTTTCAGGGAAGGTGACCAGGCCTGGAACAATCCTTTCTTTTGCTAATAACTTTCTGGCTCCACCCTGCTTCCTATAGAGACCTTTCACTTTATATACAACTTCTCAGAGCTCCCCTCTACTTGATTGATAGAATGCTGCCTGTTTCATGAATCACTTAATAAAGTTAATTCGATCTTCAAATGTACTTTAATGAATTTTTTTAATGGAGTCTTTATAAACTGTATTCCCCTTCTGTCTGCCCTTTTCTCCTGTGTCTTTTGGATATCCATTTTTGTGGTGCTGTCTTTCCATTCGTGGGCTGGCATCAGCAATGAGCAGAGCTTGACATCCTTGGGCTGACTCCTCACGGGCCTGACTCACAGCTCATGCTCACAGATTTTGCTCTCAGTAGTCCCTGCCACAGTCTTGGCCCTGCTGTGGCCTCTTTGGAAAAGAAATGATACCATCTTTGAACAAGGACTGGAGGGAAATGGATCTAGGTCACTTATTTTGCCTGAGAATGTGTAGTACTTTCTCCATTGAAAACTTTTATAGTTCCCATTAGATCCCCACCTTGGCATGTGTTTTAGGTATTTTTCATCTACCATCTCTTTACTTATATCTTCAGGGTTTCCCTGTTAGCTGGGGTTGAAATTGGACTACAGGAATAGCAATGTGACTGGCCACATTTTGAGATATAAATTTGCGGGTAGTCATAATTTTGACTCCAAAACCCTCCACCCTTTGGTGACACACCAGAGTTCTGTTCCATTACATGATAAAAAGGACTGCAGGTGTAATTAAAGTTATGAGCCTTAAAAATCAGGAGATTAACATAGATTATTGGATGAACCCAATCTTATGGCAGAGGACTTTTTCCATTTGCAAGCAGAAGATATATCAGAAGAGGAAGTAAAAGAGATTCACAATGTGGGAGGGACTAGGCCTGGGCTGCTGGGTTTGGAGATGAAGGAGGCCATGAGCTAGGGCATGTAAGCCACCTATAGAAGCTGGGAATAATATCAGACTGTCATCTGGGAAGGAAAGGAAGACATATAGCCACGTGAACTCATTTGTGCCCAAAGTATAAATGAGCCTAGAAACAGATGACTGCTCATCCCACCCCCACGGATTCCACATAAGACCCAGAATGGCCAACATCTTGATTCTGGCCTTGGGAGGCTCAGAGCAGAAGAACCAACTGAACCCACCAGGACTTCTGACCTACGGATGTGTGAGACACTGATTTGGGTTGTTTTAAGCCATTTAGTCTATGGTAATGTGTTACAGAAGTAATAGAAAACCAGTAAAATTAGTTATTTCTGTGTTATTTCTGTGTTCTAGCTTTGGGTAGCCATAAGGTATGGCATGTGACCAGAATTTACTGGCACATTTTCTGGCCTTTGTTTATAGAAATAGAAGATTGAAAGGAAAAGAGGCTTCGGGGCTTGGATAAGACATCCAAGTGAGGAGAAACCAGGGGTACTGTAGACAGTGTCTTCTGAACCTAAGTTATCCCTGGGTTTGTGGGCAGGAGACTGGGAAGGAGGACAAGAGGGATCACAAGAAGAAGGGTTCTTAGGAACTGGATGCCCGAGAAAGGATCCACTGCCTAGAATCCTTCATTTATACATCCAGAGAAATAAGACATAGACACTTTAGAAATTACTGTGAACCACAGCACAGAAGGAAAATTTTGCTTAAGCTGAAGTTCATTACATGAGAAATTCTTAAAAAAATTTAAATTTAATTTCACTAACATATAGTGTATTATTAGTTTCAGTGGTAGAATTTAGTGATTCATCAGTTGAAAATAACTACCAGTGCTCATGACATCAAGTGCCCTTCTTAGTGCCCATCCCCCAGTTACACCATCCCCCCAATTACCTCCCCTTCAGCAACCCTCATTTGTTTCCTAGAGTTAAGAGTCTCTTATGGTTTGCTTACATGAGAAACTTTAATAGCTACGCAGCCTGAATACCTCTGTCATTGGTCACAGGAGAGGCAGCATTTCCTTAATGTCAGGTAGAAGAAAAGTCTGGAACTTGGACCTTAAGAACTGTTTATCTATGTGGTTGTATCTCCATAGAGACATATCTGGTTCTCACTACAGAGAGTGAGGATTCTAATGTCTGTGTAGCTTTCAGAAAGAGTCATACATTTAGATTTCATTGCTATAAAATGATCAGGTATGATTTTATAAGGTAAGGTCAGAAAATATTGCAGCCTCTGTGCTCCCTTTTCAGAGCTAATTTATTAAGTTACAAAAAGGAAGAAATGTGTCTTCAAACAAACAGACTAAATTAGACCTTTCAAAACACTTGTCATTAAAGATGGTTTGTTGAAACTTCAGACAGGTTAAACGTATGCCACAATTTGAGTGAAAAAATTAGCTTTCCAGGGTTGCAATTACAATCCTACTTAGTTGCCATGGTGATCACACAGCATATGGATTTTGTCAGATAAAGACATCAGGGGTGGTGAGAAAGGACAGTGTATTTTTTGAATCACCACATGCCAAGTGTCAACTCTTTTGCAGTTCTCTTGCAAAAAAAAAAAATAAAGAAAGAAAAAACTGTGTCTTGATTTGGAGGGGGAGTTGGGAAGAGGAACAGGCTTTGGAAAAGCAAACAAGGGGAGATTACTAGAAATGTTTAAAGAAAAATCTGAATTTAAAATAACTCGAACATGAATGTCCAGTTGCATAAATAAGGGCTCCTTGGGGTTTTAGAGTTAGAAGCACCTGCTATTTAACAAATACATTCCAATAATGGGTGGCTAGTGTGTTCCAATTCCTCTTCTATTCTTGTTTCTCTTATATCTATATGCCCCTGTCATTTTAATGTTCTTTTCCTTATTTTAACTGTATGTGCCTCGAAGGTTGTTTTTGTTAATGCTCTTGTCAGTAGGCTGGACCAGTATAAAAACTATAATGCAGACAAAGAATATCCCTGGACTAAAAGATGGGAAATGACCCCAAAAGAATTTCTTCTTATTATAAAAGAAGAAGAAAAAAGGCTAAATACTCTGTGAACTCTAATAGAATTTTCAGTTATCTTCATTTATCACTCAGAACTTATACACTCATGATGACTAGAAAGTGAAATTGAAAGATTGTGTCACATCTCTGCTGGGGTGTGGTAGAGTCCCAGAGGTGGCTGTCCAATGGCCTAACTGGCTGTATGATGTGGTGCTGGCAAGAGCCACAGCAACCATTAGGTCCTGACCTTATGGACTTTACATTTTAGTTGGTAAGGAGGAACAATCAACAGACAAGAAATAACACACAGGACATTTATGGAATATGATAAGAACTGGGAAGTAAGGAAATGGTGTATTAAAAAGGAAAGTCCAACCTAGAGGAGGAGGGAAGTGAGTGGTGGGACAGGAGCCTACCTCAGATGGAGTGTCCTCAGATCACTCAAGGGAGGGATATATGAGTTGGGATCTGATGAAAGAGACACTGGCAGCCAAGCAAAGATCTGGGGAAAGATTAGAGCCAAACAACAACACAAGTACTTTGTGCAGTCAAGATTTTGGCTAAAGCAGAATGAGGAGCAGAACAGAATACAAGAAATTTTAAACAGAGGAGCTCAGGAAGGGCCCAGTGGTCCAGGATATGGTGTTTTGGTTTTACTCTGTCTTCTCTTTAGAAGTTATATGATTATATCAATATGTTTCAGATTTATGCAAATCAGCATTAGACATACTGGAAGGACTACCTATGAAAAGAAACATATGGGGTTGGATGGGGTGCTTTTAGGATCTTTTGCAGAAGTTTCAGCCAGTGTCTGGGGCTGACTTCCCAGATGAATGAATGGAACTCCCTCTTCTTGGCCCTCCACTGCTCCCAAGATTAAGTGATTCAGCGATGCTATCCAAGTCTTGATGATCATCGTAATAGCTTGGGGAGCATGTTAAAAGTTCAGGTTCCTGAGCCCTCTCCCAAGCTTGCTTAATCAAAATCACATGATTGGAGCCAGAGATCCTCTTTCCTCCTAGATGATTCAGCTCATCAGCCATGTTAAGGTGCAGGGCATAGGAAGAGGCCAATTCTACTGATGTCAGTAAGACCAGGAACTGTGAGAGGAAGTTACTTCTTGCCTTCACAAATGGGGGAGGTCCGAAAGGGGCTAAATTCACCCACGATCAATGGATTCGGGTTGACTCTCTTCCTTTCTCTGTTCTTGTTCACACAATGAGACTCCTCTGGTGAGGTCTTTATGAATCTTGGTTGCCCTTACAGTCCCAAATCACCAGTCTGTTTACCGGCTTGGTGTTTCTCATTGCTGAAATGGAGATGATTTTTCAGAATGGCAAACTTGTCTGGGTATATAAATAGCGTGTCTGTGTCTTTAAATAGAAAGACATTAGGGGATATTAGCCCAGGCTAATTATACAGATCAGTTATAGCTAATAATTAAAATTTGCCTGAGGCTTTGGGGGAGGGTTGCTCTTAGGGACTAAGGGTTGGTTCTCTCTCCCTTGTTGTTTTACATATTTACAAATTAATTTAAGTGTGATAATCTGCAACATTGATAATTATAAATGCTTAACTAAATAGAAATGTGTTAGTCTTGAGATAGGCTTCTTATGAGGTGACTAAGACATAATCACTGGTCCAAAAAAAAAATCTCCCTATAAATGCTCCATTGCAGTCATGGACGGGCTATCTACACAAGAGGAAAAATCAGACACAGAGCTGAAAAATCCTCTCCGATTTCATTCAGCCCAGTTTCTTGGAAGCCAGTGTGGAGCTCAGAAAATGTTCACTGTGTAGACATGTATTTGAAGCTGGACCCAGATCAACATCCAATTTAATACAGGTCATCGAACAAGTGTTAAAAAGCAAGGTCACTTGCCTGCTTCCAATCTATACTGGATTAAAAACAATGATTTAGAGGTGAAAGGCTCTGTGTACTGTGCTATGAGCTCAGTGCCACTCAGCACTTTGGCTATTCTTCAGCGCTGAAATCCATGGCACCATATTTTCCCGAGGTCATCTTCATCAGACAGGATGTTGCACGGTCTCATCCTGCCAGAGAATTTATTATATCGATTTGGGGAATAAGGTTAATTGAAATGAACTTTGGGTTTTAAAGGTAGGTTTGGTGCAAGCCTTAACAATTAAAATGGAATTCTTCTCCTTTAAATGACTTGGGCTCATTTGACTGCATGGACGGGACTGTTTAGAACAGAGGCAGGCATAATTTTACAATGTGAAATGCTCATTTACTTTTCTCCTGTTGCTATAACAACTCACTTTTGAACCAGACATGGTGATAGAAAGCCTTGGCTTTACAATGAATTTCACATTGGTTTTGTTTAGATTTTTCAATCATTTCACTTGGAACTTACAGCTGGAAGTACAGGAATAGATTTTACTCTTTCTTTTTTTAGAAACCTTGCTTAGGACTGAGGCTCTGTTCTTCCATCTTGTCTCGAGCGTTGAAACCAAAACAAAACCAAAACAAAAAAAAAAACCTTACACCCCATACACAGTTTGTTATTTCCCTGGCATAAATCACATTTCAAACTCAGATTATGTGCTATTCTTTCTCTTAAAGGTAACACCTGGGTTTTTGCTGCTTCTGACAGAGAAATACGACTGTCGATTCATTCTGTTTTTTAATCTTCTTCTGTCCAAAAGCTACCAGCAAGACCTGTGTCTCTGCAGGATTTGGGGATCTGTAAACCTCAAAATCCTGTTAAGCCTCAAACAGCACAACAACATGCTTTGTTTCTTAATGACTCCAAGGAAAAGGCAAATAGATTTGGCAAAGGTAGAATAGACAAATATTTGAGGAGAAACACAAAAGAGTAAATGCATACCCAACAAGATTCCAATTCTGCTTCTGTCCCCTTAACTAACCCACCAATAACAGATGCTAACATAAGCCTAAAACGTATGCCCTTATTTTTGGAGTATGAGGTTCTCAAAGGTCAATTTAGATGCAGGTAGAATTAAGAATTAAATTGAGGAGTAATGTTGCCAAGATGACATAAGTCATTCCTGACTTTGCACCCTCTCACAAGAACAGCTAGCATCTATTCAAAAATAAGACATCACAACATAGGCCAGTGCAGCACCATGAGTGGACTCCTCCCCTGAGCCTCCAGTTCTGCAGTGGAAAAAGAGAATGCGGGGGGGCAAGCAGCCTCCTCCAGCACTGTGGGTCGCTTTGTGGGAGCCCCGATTCTGATTGTGCCTCATAGAGATTTCAGGGGAATCTGCAGGGCCCAGCCACTGAGAATTTGTGATGGAGAAGTGGGGAGGGACTTGCAACAACCTGTACAGGGAACTTGGTGGACTGATTTCATGCCTGCAAGTGCCTAAGTATTAATCTCACTATTGGCTTTGCTCATCTGCAGAACCACACTGGTGCACTCTGACCAGGGAACTCAGCAGAATGCTGATTTGCCTGAGTAGGATCCTCTAACAAGGGGTTTGCTGATCCTAGAGCCAGTTTGCCCCCACCCAGGTAAGATGCTGAGTCACAGCCCCAGCCACTACAAAGAGTGCCTTCCAGCCCCATCAGATGAGAAAGGCTGGTGGTAACTCCTAGAAGCTGGTTGGCTCAACAGCACTAAGGCCCATAGGTGGGTAGATAGAGCTGATAGTTCCCAGACCAAAGCCATTACCAGGCATGTGTTAGACACAGACAGGGATTAATTCATAACTGAGGCTTAGTATAGATCTCAGCGCACCCCAACTTCTTTTTGGGAAATTGAGAGTAGCCTGTGGCAGATCCTCCTGCCAAGCCAAGGAGGCAGAGATCTAGCCCCATCCACTGTGGAGGGTGTCTTCCAGCCCCATTTGATCAGAAGGGCTAGTGAAAACACCTGAACACTGTAAGGGCACTTAAGCCAAGAGAAGGACGGACAGCTAATAGTTTAAAGAGCAAAGCTAGTTTGGCCAGGGAACTTGAGGTGCAGCTCAGCTTGAGGTAAGACAACAAAGAGCTTTATTGGTTTTAGAACTGCTTCTCCCACTATGAATCTAATTCATAGTCCCATTCACTGCTGAATACAACTTCAGTCTGTCCGACCAGGGAACCTAACCAGAGCTCACAGGAAATTGCATAGGCCACTCCACAGCCCTATGCAAAATGGCACTTGAACATAGAGCAGCCCATGGCTTACCTCATCTGCACAGAAAAGCTAGTGACCTTACCTGATCAATAAATTCAGTGTACACTCGGGCCTGATTTGGGCTCCCAAACAATGAGCTCTTAAGGCCCTGAGCTCTCAGCTGCTCCCTTGCCAGGGCAGCGTAGAAAATGCATAGCCTCATCTATTATTAAATATTAGTGTCCAGTCCTAATGATTCTGTAAACCTAACTAGAGAATTCAGGCTGCCATGGAACCCATCCTACAGCCTCATTCGGGTATGGCACCAAGCCAGTAGTCCTATCCAACTGTTTTCTGGTAGTGGCAAACCACCCAACATCCCTGTCCTCAGAGCTGAATAGTGCCCCCAAAGAAACCACAATAGCAGGCCCCACCTGTCTAATTACTGGTAGATACACCCAGAAAACAAAACTGAGCTGACTGGTAAAGAACTGTCTCTGCCAAAGTAATCTTATAAAGTCTGAAAGAGGAACCTCATTACTTAAATGCACAGACACCAATGTAAGGAATCAAGAACACATAAAAAAAGTGAAGTAAATATGATATTATCAAAGGAGACTAATAAAGCTCCAATAACTGACCTTAAAGAATGGAGATGTATAAACTGTCAAAAATTCAGCATAATCCTCTTAAGAAAGTTTAGTGAACTATAAGAAAACAGACACATAACTAAATAAAATTAGGAGAACAATGTGTGAACAAAATGTGAAGCCTGACAAAGAAATACAATCATCAGAAAACCAAAGCAAACCAAAACATAAATCCTAGAGTTGAAAAATACAATAACTGAATTGAGGAATTCAAAAGAGAATTTCAAAAGTAGATTTGGCCATGCAGAAAAAGAATCATAGACCTGGAGAATAAGACATAGGACATTAGAAATTATACAGAGGAGCAAAAGGAAATAAAGAAAAATAAAAAAGGGTGAATAAGGCCAATAGGAATTATAGAACATAATAAAAAGAAACAATATTCACATTATGAAAATTCCAGAAAGAGAAGAGGAAGAGAATGGGATAAAAAGTATACTTAAGCAATATGGCCAAAATTTTCTCTAACCTGGGGAGAAAAATGGACCTGTAGATCCAAGAGACCCAAAGGATCCCAAACAGGTTGAACCCCAAAAGGGCTACACTGAGACACATTATAAGTAAATTGTTAAAAGTCAAGCACAAAGAAAAATTTAAGAGTAGCAAGAGAAAAGAGAGAAGTTACATACAAGAGAAGCCCATAAGACTATCAATGAATTTCTCAACAGAAACTTTTCAGGCTAGAAGAGAATGAGATGACATATTCAAAATATTAAAAGAAAATAACTGTCAACCAAGAACTCTATAGTTGGTGAAGATGTCCTTTGGAAACAAAGGAGAGATAAAGATTCTCCTTTACAAACAAAACCCAAGGGAGTTCATGACCACCAGACCTGCCTTACAGAAAATGCTAAAAGGAGTTCTTTGAGTGGAAGGAAGTAAAAGAACATTAATTAACATCATAAAAACACAAAAAAGTTAGCATAAATCTTACTGGTATTGATAAATATATAGTCTTAGATTCTGCAATATGGTAATAGTGATACATAACTCACAGAGCCAGTTTAAAAGTTAAAAAATGAATACAGCAAAAATAACCATAAATATAATAATGTTATTAGTTGGTACACAATACATGCAAATTATAACAGCAATTACCTAAAATGTGATGGGGGGGAAGAAGTGAAAGGTAAAGCATATGACTTCTATTGAAGTTAAGCTGCTATTAATTTAAAATAGTGTTAATAAGTTCAAGGCATTTTATGTAAATCCCATGGTAACCACAAGGGAAAATCTTGTAGTGATTACATACACAAAAAATTGATATAGCAGTCAAAGCATACTGAAATTAAAAGGCATCAAAACACAACAACAGCAGTATAAGAAACAAGGAACAATGGATCTACAAAACAACCAAAAAACTAACAAAATGGCAATACTAAGTCCTTACCTATCAATAATCACTTTAAATATAATTGGATTAAATTCTTCAGGCAAAAGACAGAACGGCTGAATGGAAACAATCAATATCCAAAAATATGCTGACTACAAGAGATTCACTTTAGTCTTAAAGACACACATAGACTGAGAATGAAGAGATAGAAAAAGACATTTCAAATAAATGGAAACAACAACAAAAAGGCAGGGGTAGCTATACTTATAGCAGAGAAAAGACTTCAAACTAAAAATGGTAACAAGAGACAAGAGGGACTTTAATACCCTACTTTCTACCACAAACATATCAACCAGACAGAAAATCAACAAAGAAACAGCAGATTTTAAAATGACAGATCAAATGGATCTGACAGACATATACAGAACTTTCTGTCCAACAACAACAGAATATACATTCATCTCATGTGCACATGGAACATTTTCTAGGATAGACCACAAAATAGATCTTAGCAATTTCAGAAAGACTGAAATCAGACCAAATATCCTCTTGCATCACAATGACATAAAGCTAGAAATCAATAACAAGAGGAAAATTAAAAATCAAGAACACATGTAACACTATCCTGAACAATGAATGGATCAAAGAAGAAATTAAAAAGGAAATTTAAAAAGTTTCTTAAGACAAACAAAAATGGAAATACAACATATCAGAACTTACAGAATACAGAAAAAGCTATTCTAAGACGGAAGCTTATAGCAATAAATACCTACATTAAGAAGCAAGAAAGATCCCAAATAAACAACTTAACAGTATGCCTTAAATAACTTGAAAAAGAAGAGCCTGAGCCCAAAGTTAACAGAAGAAAGAAAACAATAAAGATTAGAGCAGAAAAAAAAAAAAAGAAATAGAATATAGGGCAAAAAGAGAAAAAATATTTGGTTCTTTGAAAAATGAACAAAATTGACCAACCCTTAGATCAACCATCCAAGGAAAACAGAGAAACTGAAACAAATCAACAAAATTATAAATGAATAAGAAGACCTTACAACATATATCACAGAAATATAAAGTATCAAAAGAGGCTACTATGAACAACTACATGCTAACAAACTGATGGCCTAAAAGAAAGGGAAGAATTCTTAGAAACATGTAATTTACCAAGACTGGATCAGAAAAAAAATAGGAAATTTGAATAAATGAATTAAAAGTAAGGAGATTAAATCAGTAATCAAAAGTCTCCCAATGAAAATAACCCCAGAACTGGATGGCTTTTTACCAAACATTTAAAGAAGAATCAAAAAGCAATCCTTCTCAAACTCTTCCAAAAAAACTGAAGAGGAGGGAATTCTCCTAAACTCACTTTATAAGGTCAGCATTTTCCTGATACAAAAACCAGAGACACTGCCAGGAAAACAAGCAAACAAACAAATAAACAAATAAACAAAAAACAAACCAAACATAAAACAGAAACAAAAACTAAAGGCCAATATTCCTGATGAATATAGGTGCAAAAATTCTCAGTAAAATACTAGCAAACTGAATTCAGCAGCACATTAAAAGGATTAGTCCACCATGATCAAGTGGAATTTATCTCTGGGATGCCAAGTATGATTTAACATACACCAATCAATCAATGTGATACATCATATAAATAGAATTTAAAAAATCATCTGATCATCTCAGTAGATATGAGAAAGCATTTGACACAATTCAAACATCCAATCACAATTAAAGTCTTAACAAGTTAGGCATGGAAGAACTATCTCAACATAGTAGAGACCACATAGGATAAGCTCTTAGCTAACATCACAGTCAATAATAAAGGATAAAAGAAATAAGAGTGACCACTCTCAACACTTCTATTCAACAAAAATATTGGAAATCCTTGCTAAAGGAATCAGGCAAGAAAAAGAAACAATAGGTATCAGAATTTGAAGAGAAGAAATGAAATTATCTCTAGTTGTAGACAAGGTGATTTAATATATAGAAAATCCTAGACTCAACCAAAAAACTCTTTGATCTAATCAACAAATTCAGTAAATTTGAAGGATACAAAATTAACATAAAAAATCAGCAGCATTTCTATATACAAACCAACAAAATTTCTGAAAAAGAAATAAAGAAATTATCCCATTTACAGTAACACTGAAAACAATAAAATACTTAGAAATAAATTTAACTAAGGAAGTGAAACATTTCTTGCTGAAAACTACAAGACATTGGTGAAATAAATTGGAGAAGAAACAAATAAATGGGAAAGTACCCTGTGTTCATGATGCAACTTACAACCATTAGATATCATGTCATGCCTCTTAGAATGGCCATCATCAAAAAGATAAGAAATAAGAAATGCAGTGAAGATGTGGAGAAAAGGAAACCATTCTGCATTGTTGGTGGCATTATAAATTGGTGCAGCCACTATGGAAAACAGTATGGAGGATCTTCAAAAAATTAAAAATAGAACTATCATATGATGCAGCAATTCTACCTCTGAGAATATATACAGAAGTCATGAAAGCACTAATTCAAAAAGATATCTGCACTCCCATATTCATAGCAGCATTGTTTAGAATAGTCAAGACATTAAAACAACCTAAGTGTTCATCAATGGATGAATGCATAAAGAAGATGTGATATGAGACACACACACAGACACACAGACACACAATGGAATATTACACCAACATTAAAAATGAGGAAATCCTACCATTTGTGACAATATGCCAATAAGTCAGATAGAGAAAGACAAATTCTATGTGATTTCATTTGTGTGTATAATCAAGGATAGAGGATGGGGATTGGGGGAAAGTGGTCAAAAGGTATAAACCTCCAGTTATAAGAGAACTAAGCACTAGGGATGTCATGTACAACACAATAACTATAGCTAACACTGATGTATGACATATAGGAAAACTGTTAGAGTAAACCCTAAGACTTCTCATTTCAAAAATTTTCCCCACTTCTTTTCTTCTTTGTTTTCTTTTTATAAGAAGACATATATTAGCTAAAACTTTTTAGTATTTATTTATTTATTTGAGAGAAAAAGAGAGAGTGGGGTGGGGGGGAGCAGTGGGAGGGACAAATGGAGAGAGAGGATCTGAAGCAGGCTCTACACCCAGTATGGAGCCCAGTATGGGGCTTGATCTTATAACCCTGAGATCATGACCTGAGCTGAGATCAGCAGCCAGATGCTCAGCTGACTGAGCCACCCAGACACTCCAGTTTTAATGCCTTGATAAAGATTTCAAAAAACAGAAATCTAGAAGCTAGGAAAGAAGATGTGAAAGACAATGCCTAGAATTAACTTCCCCCTCCCTCATCTCTAGTAAAATAAGAAATGGCCTTTTGCAGTTTGGTTCCTTAGACATCATTACCTCTTCTTGTCCATGGGTCTTATCAGGAAGTAGAGTTGGAATGGTGAGCTAGGAATGTTCATCAATAGCCTCTATTCCTTAAGTATCAAGCTAAATACATAGACATTAACATGATGTAAGTGTTTAAAATGTCAGGATATCACGTGAATATCAACAAAATGGTACAACATATAACCATGCCAGCATTTTGGTCTTTTTCTCTTGATCATCCAATTAATTCCATGACCCATAATCACAAACATGGTTAGAAGCTATGTTTTGTGGCAGAAATGTAGACAATACATTTGCTTTTTGTGGCATTACAGAAAATGTGACCTATTTGGAAACAATAACGATGACCTTTAGGTAAGGATATTCATTTTCAATTCTGGTGGCTCTACTGAAAGTAACCTTCAAGGACAGAAGTAAAAGGGACAAATCTAATACTGGGCTTGACTCCTTCTCTCTCCCCCTCCCTCCATCCCTCTCTTTTCCTTTTTCCCTCCCACCCTTTTCCCCTCCTTCTGCTCATCTATCCTTAGCAAGAGAAATGCCAAACAGGATCCAAGGGGCTTGAAAGCCACAGGGAGAATGTGAATTTCTGTTCTGCAGGAGATGAGCACAACCCAGGGTACAGCCCAACCTCTTCTCCAGGCAGGCTGTCTGGAGTCTTTGCCTGATAACCAGATGCTTAGGAGTGTAAATTTGGAGGCATCTAAACTCACAGTTTCTAGTTAACTTTTTGTAAATGATTTGCAGAAGAAGGAAAATCAATATTTGGGCACCTCCAAATGCTAGGTGCTAGTTTTATTTAAAATAAATAATATCCTAGGCAGTTTTCTAATCATATGTGTGAAAGTGGGTTAAATCAATTTAGGAAAGCCTACCAACTTGTTATTTGGCCAAACTCTGAGAGCTCCTATCAGTCCGTACATTCACAAGTCCTGATTTTCAAGTCTGGCTTGACAAACAACTAATTTTTAAATATTTTTTATATTTTAGAGTTATGAGAGGGGAATAAAGTGTATTATCATAACATCAGCAAGTATTTTCATTCTTTCTCTATAATTTCTTTGTCATTTATGACCTGTTTCCCAAAAGGACTGAAGAAGCCATTTTTCCTCTTCTTGGATATATAGATTAAAAATTGTCTGGACACATTTGCAGTTAAGATGGGCACAGTTTATGGGAGAATACTATTCAAGAATATGATTAATGTTTTAGGGAAACCTGGATGATGCAGCCAGTTGAGTGTCCAAATCTTGATTTTCGCTCAGGTCATGATCTCAGGGTTGTGGGATCGAGCCCCGTGTTGGGCTTCATGCTCAATGGGGAGTCTGCTTGAGATTCTCCCTCTCCCTTTGCCCCTCCCACCACCCATGCTTTGTGGCTTTCTCAATCTCAGATAAATAAATAAATCTTTAAAAAAAGAGAATGTGATTAATATTTTAATAGCAACTAAAGAAGACATAATTGGGCTGGCATGGAGCTCTCTGAGGCCTTCTTTATGAGACTGACACACTACCTGTGCTAATGAGGCACCTTCTGTGGCCTTCTTTAATGACCTGGTGAATGAGGCAAGTGTTGTGTCCTCCTCTGTATGACTCAGGCAAGATTCCCTATCACCTTGACAGCTAGAGAAGTTGTCACAAGCAACCTGCCCCTACCCCAGAGTCCTGTGTGGCTGGGCCTGGACCATGAGCCCTTGACCCTAGGCCCATGTCCTGAACTCCCATGAAACATGCCTCATGAATAGCTTCATTCAGAAATGAACACATTCTTAAAAAGAACACTGTGAGGGGGAAATAGGAAGAGCAAATACAACGTGTTTTGAAAGAACTACCTGGCCAGGTGCAGGGGGCCTGAAAACAATCTTGAGTTAAAAGTACACCTACTGTCAAACTACCATACACAGCTGCAAATCATGTGCTGGAGAGACATGAGGCCATAACAGGGTACAGACATTCATCCATTCACTGAATCAGTTGAAAAAGCACACTTGGACTGTTTATTACCTGCCAGTCACTGTGCTACTTGCCTGGGAAACAAAGGTGAGTAAATGGCACCTTGCTCTCGAGTAGCTGAAAATCTAATGAACAGAGATGCAAGTAAACACAGTCATCACATAACATTAAAGGCTGAAATAAAGCACATGGGCAGAGGAGCTGGGCAGTTCACTGCCAAAGAGGTGACATGTGAATCAGATCTTGAACAAAGGAGGAATTTTCCAGATACAAGTAAGGAGAGAGAAAATATAGAATGTTAGGATTATATTTATTATGCTTGTAGCTATTCAGGAGTGAATGGTCTGTAAAGTCAAGCTCAAAGTTTGAGGATACACTGCCTCATGGCAGAATTTCTTTTAGCAGGGTAGTGACCATGATTAGGTTTGAGTTCTGGGAAGAGCTCCCACAGCGGTGTGGTGAATGGCAGAGGGCTGTAGACACACAGAGGTGGGTCAGCTTTTCAGGAGAAAAAGGCATCATCTGGGGAGTCTGGGCTGAGGGCTGAATCAAGTCAGGGAACAGGGTCCTGAAACTTATTCTAAGTATACTCATTTGCATCACAATTTGCTGAGTAGAGCTCTGCATAGCTCTATAGTAGAAAGAAAAAAAAAATTGCCAATAAGAGATTTAAGCTGAAATGCTTATGAGTTCTTAGATTACATACTTGGTTTTCAGTGCATTTCAGAGAAGCATGCATGCCTTCTTTCCTTTCTATGGTACTTTTCTGAGCTCAGTTCCTCATCTGCAAAATTATGGTAATCACAGCACCTTCCTTGTGAGAAAGAATGCAGGGGAGAGGGCTACAGGGGATGGGGGCGGCTAAGTGCTTAGCACAGTAGAAGGCACACCTTAGCCACTCAATAATGTCAGTTCTGGTTCTGTTGGCTGCACATTTACTGTTACTGGCTGTGTGTGTGCATCTGTGCAGTGGGTATATGTGTGTGTGTGTGTGTACACGCACACCTGCACGTCTGCGTATATGTGTTTGTATGGTGGCTATGAGTACTGTAGGATACATGTGTGCATGAGAGTGTGGCATGCCTATGTGCATGCACCTGTGTGTGCTGGGTCCCAAGATTGTATTATTTGTAACTCCATTGCTTCCTTAGCTTCAAAAATTGCCTAGAGGATCTTTTCTTGGACTATTTCTGGTGGCCAAGCCACTTAAAAGATGAAATCTTAAATTCCTGAAGACTAAATTTTAAAAATAAAGAAACAACTAGAAAAGAGGGAAGAATACCATATTCTGATGGCACTGAAGAATCATTTTGTCTTTAACTTGGATCCTCCTTTGTCAGTAGACCTGATTGCTGATGTTGAGTGTACATTCTTTTTATTTTTTTCAATATTTATTCACTTGAGCAAGACAGAGAGAGAGCACAGGAGGTGGGGAGGGGCAGAAGGAGAAGCAGACTCCCTGATGAGTAGGGAGCCTGATGAGGGGCTGGATCCCAGGACCCTGGGATCATGACCTGAGCCGAAGACAGACACCCAACCGATTGAGCCACCCAGGTGCCCTGAAAGGACATTCTTGCCCTCAACCTCGAAAAAACTGCTATAGGTGTAAATACTTTCTATAGTTAGGGGAAATGATCCCAATCAGCCACCCCATAATGAAAAGGAATTTAACAGTCAAAGGGACCTGTGAAAGAAATAATGACTTTCAATCCTTGATAGAGAAGTTTTATAACATCAATCTTTTCCTCACTATTTTCTAAGATATTCTTAGAAGCAATAGTAAAGTTACTCTGTTGTTCAATTCCTTTATCAAAACATCTCTCATTTCTGTTTGAAATGTGGGAAATGAATGATAAACATCTTATATGTTAATCCTATCTCCCTTGAGCATCTTATTCCATGAAAAGGATTTATTTAACTCTGAATATACCAGCAGTTGTCTAGGTAGATTGAGGGTGCTATTAGAAATCCCCTCTCGAGGGACACCTGGGTGGCTCAGTTGGTTAAGCGGCTGCCTTCGGCTCGGGTCGTGATCCCAGCGTCCTGGGATCGAGTCCCACTTCGGGCTCCTTGCTCGGCGGGAAGCCTGCTTCTCCCTCTGCCTCTGCCTGCCACTCTGTCTGCCTGTGCTCGCTCTCGCGCGATCTCTCTCTCTCTCTCTAATAAATAAAATCTTAAAAAAAAAAAAAAAAAAAGAAATCCCCTCTCGAAAGTGGTGTTTCCACATGTTCATGGTGCCACTTACTAGCTGCTCATTTTCCCTTAGGCCACATTGAGTCATGGAGAGAGAGGGAGATCTGGAGGCAGGATGATCCAGGTTCAAATTGCAGCTTTGCTACTTGGTAGGTATTCGATCCTGGATGAATTACTTTACCTTCATTCACATTGTAAAATGTAGAAATACTACCTAGTTTTAGGCTACTTTAGGAGGTTCAAAAATGGGTGTATAAAACATCTATCACCTTACCTGGTACAGTAGAAGGTCTGTAACTGTAGCCATAACTAACCCACAATCCTGCCAGTATTTCACATGGTGGAAAGTACTCTCTTCAGGAGTTCACATAACTTATACAGTGTACATATGGTGATGCACAAGGTGGTGTCTAACAACCTCAATTCACTGGAATTCTTAATTACACACCAAGCAAGTATTTAGAAACAACCCTTCCCACTTCATATAGGTAGGACATATATTAGCTATACTAGTAGCATCCTATAGATGCTACAGATAGATAAAATTCTGTGTATAGATACACAGAAATGAGAAATGGAGGTACAGACAGAAATGTGCTAATAGAAGAACTGGAAAACCAAAGCCATCTTCAAAGTTGAAACAACATAAAAATAAGCGACCACAAAATTCACTGCAGGCATAGTGCTACTTGCTTTATTTAGGCAACACCCAGGGGGAAGCACTGTATCCTTGCAGTAGCATTCTTAGGAAGGCACCAGGAGCTTTTGATCACAATGCTGACATCTCTTCAGTGAAAGGCACTTGACTTTGGAAATGATTCTCTCAGGCAGGAAGGACAATCTATCTGTGATTGGAACCTGCACACAGAAGGGCCAGCCTTTCACCCCCAGCCAGTCTCTCTGTTTTGGTTGATGCTTTGATCTACAGCTGCTCAAGTTAGACGATCCCTTCTGAGCACTACCTGCGGTGGTATTTGGGCTGGCCAGCATGCTTCCTATAAATCACCACTCAAAAAACTAGAGAATGTAGACTGCCCCTTCCACCTAAAGAAATCCACAAATCAAAGAATAAAAGAAATACAGCTACATAATAAACCAAACATCAGCTTAGATTCAGGGTAGATTAGAAGGGGAGAAAAAGGGAAATTTTAATGAAGACCTTTAGTTCAGGGCATGGCCCTGGGCTTCCCCCCAGTCAACCCACCAGCTACAGGAGGCTGAGGGCTTTGGGTTTTCTGAATGCTTCCTCCAAACAAACAAGAAATGTCTAATCTTCCCCATGGAGCGAACATGCTCAGCAAGCAACAAAAGCAAACTGAGATGAAGACATTCTTCAGGCTACCTTTCTTATAGACAGTCTCAGGCCCGTAATCCGTAAATCAAACACTTCTTTCTCATGTCTGCCTCCCCAGGTGGTTATAATGACAGCGGACCGAGCCCCAGGACTCCTTCCAATGTTACCGTGGGTTACTGGATGAAGCTGGCCTCATAGAGAATCTAAACCGTCCCAAGCAGACTGTGTCAATGTATTTTCCCTCGTCTGCATCCCCTCAATGACCCCCTGTCAAGATCAACACGTCTTTGGTTCCCTGATTGTAGGTGAAATGGTTACACACAAATCCCATTTACAATGGCTCTGCCTCACAAAGGAGCATCCATTCCTCTTCAATGGCTGAAGAAGGTCTTTGGTTGGGACAGGGCAAAATGTTCTTCCATCATTTGAATGCTTTGCCTACAGCCTCAAACACCGTTCTGTTTCCAAAAGCTTCTGCCCCGCTGAGGCAGGAAGGTTAGAACTAACCTCAGGCTCCTCTCTGTTGATTTGCAGGCAGTCACTTGAAGGAAGCCTCATCTTAATTAAGTAAAAGCCCCTCCATCAATGTAGTTGTCCTTGACCGGGTGGCCCCAAGCATATGGCTAGGCTACCTAGGCCTTTACTGTAAACCGTGTCTTAAAAGGAAGCCTCTTAGAAGAACAGAGGACTGCCCTTTTATCTCTAAAATTGACTGATCATTTCAACGCTGGGCAGAATAATTGCATGAAGCTGTAGGCATCATACAAACAGCATGCCATTTGGACAAAGTTGGACAGCCTTGAGAAGTGTGGATTTGAAGAAGAAAACATTGGGTGCATATATTTAAATAGCAATTTCTTTTCTAAATGGTATGTAGTTCTGAGGCATCCTATGAATTGTTTCCATTTCATAAATGAAGAGCTTGAAGAGGCCAACTAGACCTGCTTCTGTGTCAGCCATACTGGGTTGGACATAGCTCCCTTGCCCCTGTGGGAAGACCAGTAGCTGCCACTTCAATCTGGTGGCAGGCTCAGCAAGACTCAGAAGAAGGCCTTCATTTGCACTCGGGTTGTTTGCTTCAGCAAATCTTCCTGGCCCTCCTGTCATCAACCAGCCCCATGCCCTCAAGAGCTAAGGGTTTCCCAAGAAATCTAATACCGAATCCAAGGCAGCAACCCTATGGAAAAGAATTAAGGTTTTAGATGCCACAATTTGAGCCGCTGGAACACAAAGTCAGTTAATAATTTCCAGGGACTGTGTAGACACTGATGTCAAATTGGTAGTTTAAAATGGGCCACCTTGAGAGTATCTGTACAATGGAAATCAGTAAATACTACAAATAAGAGCCTCTCTGTTTCCTCAAAAGCCAGATGTTCAGCAGGTAAAAACACACCATGGACAAACGTGCATCAGATGTGATAAAGCCAAAGAGAGCCATAATTCAGCCTGAGACGCTCAGTACCACACCTGCTTGAGAGAAAAACCAGAAAGTTCCTTTACAACACAACAAACAAAATAGACAGAGATGACCAGGTCAGGATACTTTTTATACCTTTTTAAAAAAATCATTTTATTTATTTATTTGAGAGAGAAAGCACAAGCAGAAGGAGCTGCAGGCTGAGGGAAAAGCAGGATCCCCACTGAGCAGGGAGCCCAATGCAGGACTCTATCCCAGGGCCCTGGGATCACGACCTGAGCCAAAGGCAGATGCTTAAATGACTGAGCCACCCGGACATCCCCACTTTTTATTCTTGGTACCATTGCGCATTTAGGCCTTCTTGCTATCTATCTACCTATCTACCTACCTATCTTTCTATTTTCACATAAGTAATCAATGAAGACACTATCATTGCAGACAACTGAAATAATACAGAAGTATAAGGAATAAAAAACAAAAGATCTTTTTCATCCACTCCATCTCATTTACACTGTTCTCAAGCTAAGTATTCATTAGCTTAAGGTGCCTCTTCTATTTTGTAAACTCATAGACATACATATGAATATAAACATGTGTTCACACACATATGTATATACACAACTTATTTACATGTATTTTTCTGCTTTTTTTATTTTCATAAAATCTAGTCTGGTGAAGGTACTTAAAGACTCTCTTAAAATCCGAGATCACCAGACCTTTTCCCAATAACTGAGGTTCATTCTCAGGGAGCAGAGATGACTTCTCCTCACTGTACGCTTACTCTAGTGCCATTAACTCTTCAGGACATGCTTCAAAAATTTGTAATTTATGATAAATATAAGCCAGTATTTTTTGGTCACACCATAAAATGCCTGCTATAACACTATTGATAAACCTCTTTATCTTTCTGAATGTAAATTAGAAATAGAGAACTTTAAAACATAATGATGGAGATGATGGACTTAATATGTAAAAATCAATTATTTTGAAATATTTGAGGCTGACTTTATATAAATAGTTCATAAAATTGGTTTTGTTTATTGATGCTCCAAGAAAACAACTGTATATTTGAAATGTCAATTATATTATTGAAAAATATAATGAATTACCTAAATTAAAGTAAGATTATTATCTCACATGATTTAACTCATGGAAAGTACTTTAAGAACTGCAATGTGCTATACAAACAGTAGCTATTGATGTCATTCATAAAAAAAGACATTTGTTCTCTCTTCTTTGCATAAAAATATTATTAAATGGGCTATATATCAAGCATGCATTCTTTATGCTTTGACACATGTTTCACATGGTTTTCTCCATGTAAATGTTTATTCCTAACTCACTGGGCAATTGTTATGCATTATGCATAAGCCTTATTTTCGATATTCAGATAATTTAGAATTTCTGTATATAATTTAAATCCGCTCCATATTAGTGACTATCAATATATTTCAGTTAAATACTGTTAATTCTCAGGTTATCTAAGATGGCAAGCAATTGGCTTGGCAAAAACAATACAGAATGACTGATAATGCTCAGCACATAGAAACTTTGCAGGCCATGCCGGCCTTCCATTATGAATCTGAATAGTCAGGCATTAGGCTAAGACTGATTATTTCCCTAGTGGCATGTGAAATCCCCTGGCAGGAGCATATCTTCATTTCCTTCTATGCTCTTCTGAGTCTGGCATAATACAACGCACTAAACACTATTAAATGAATAGCTGCAAAGGTAAATGAAAACAATAACCAAACCATGAAAAGTTCTGAAGTCCATTCAAACACGTCGGTACACTTGACATTTCTTTTATTCACAGGCTGTTTCCTAAATGTCCAAATGACCACTGAGCACTTATTACACATCAGCATGTTGCAGGTGGCATCCACATTTAATGTCAAAAAGCCACTTCTTAATCTTCAAACAGTGTGGCAGGTGTAGCTGCAAATCTCATAGCCTTAGGAGGTTGAAGCAAGCACTGGTTTGATAGACTGAAGTTTATGCCTTTTCTCCTTTTAAATAAGCTCACTCTTTGGGTAGCAAGCACTTAGGGGATTCCCAAAATATTTGCAAACATTTCTGTCAGATAGCATCACCGTCACCATATGATTTAAACAAGCATGTATTCATCACACTTAAACCAGATGTCATCTGAGTAGATGAGAAATGAATCATTTGCTCCTGACAGCTTGTTTATTTCTGGCAGCACTTTTCAGCAGGGATTGTCTAAATGCACAACACACTTTCCTCATCTCTAGACCCGGAAATGAAAGTCCAACTGCTAGAGGAAAAAGTCTCTCTTCAAGGTGGTGCTTTTTAAAAACAGACTCCCTTTCCCCCTCAGATCAAGAAAAGTGCAGCAAGAAAAGAGATGGGTTCTTGGAAATTGATGCTCTCTTTGTGGCATAAGAATGACAATAATTCTTTTACCATTACTACCTTCAATTCCAACCTGAAGGATCATTTCTATTCATGAAAGAGCAGCACCAAGTAACCAGAATGTGCTAGGAACGCTGCTAAGCATTTTGCCAATATGATCTCACTTAATCCTTACAACTGGAGACTTCGGTATCTTCCTTCTGAACACAGAGCTCAAAAACCAAGGTATGGAGAAGACTTGGGTAAACTGCTCAAGAACTCCCAGGGAGTAAGCCAGAGGTAAATCAGTGATCTAGCAAAGCTTATGCTGGACTATAGGCTTCTCCAGTTTTGCTCCAACAAGCTTAAACTTCCTGAACTTCCTCTTTGAAAATTCCTTTCCTTCCCTTCCCCCCCCCTTTTTCCCTTTCCTCCTCCCCTTCTTTTTTCTTCCTTCCTTCCTTCTTTCCTTCCTTCCTCACTCTCTCTCTCCCTCTTCTTCTCCCCCCCTCTCTTCTTTAGAGAGAGAGAAAGAGCAATTTGTTGGAGAGGAAGAGAGAGAGAATCTTAAGCAGGCTCCATGCCCAGCCCAGAGCCTGACACTGTGGGTGCTTAATCTCACAACCCTGAGACCATGACCTGAGCCGAAATCAAGAGTTGGATGCCAAACAGACTGAACCATCCAGGTGCCCCCAGAAAATTTTTTGTACAAGTGTCAGTATTACAGAACACATACAGACAGAGACTGCAAAGGTTAACACTTGTATCAGGGTGATGAGATTATAGGAGAATTTGTTTGTATTTTCTATATCTCCATTCACATGGCTATAATACTCTTTTAACCATATAGGCAGAAGTTGAGAGGGGAAAGCTAAGTTGGTCTAATATTAATTGATTTGCAACAACAAAATTCCCACACATGGCTCTCCATAAGCAAAAGTAAGTCTCTATTATATGTGTTCTCTGGGATCACCCATGGGAAGGATGTGAATTTCTGACAGTCTTAAATGTGACAGCAGCCTTTTAGCATGTAGACGAGGACAGCAATTTGGCAGCAAACTCAAGACTCATGCTCACCAGACTGGTAGATCGGAAATAAATCACAGATGTCAGACACATGCTCTCTCAGAAAGGAGAGAATTGATAAGGTGCCAAACTCCATCACACCCACACCGTTCTTGTTCCAATTCATAGAACCTCTCACCCTTGAAATTCTGACAAGCACTATTAGGAGAAGAGACTCTAACTTGTATCTCTTCCTGACTCTTTATCCATCTTTCCAAACAGTTTCTATCTGAGCTCAGTCTCAGGCTCATTTAATTATGACATCTGAATCAATACTCCATACTAACCCAGCCTGCACTAGCTTGCTTGGCAGTTTCCAATATCTGTGACAGCCTTTCTAAAAATGTTCATCTTCTCATTCTGAAGAGAAGGTATCCAGCTTAACATGAGATATCTGTATTTATTTTTAGTTTTTGAAATCCGTTGTTACTTACAGGCCTAACAAGATTTAACACACATTTTCAAAAAAATATATCGCATTTTCTGAACTCAGATTCACTTTCTGTCTCTGGAATGCTAAGCGAAGGCCTACAGAAATGGAAATGAAGCCAATGGCAATTTAAATAAATTACGAGTTGACAATAACCTACCTGCCTTGGTGATATTTAAATGAAATGTATTAACTGCAAAAATATCAGAAGTTTTTACTTCTTAAGAGACTCCATTTCTTTAACTTTAGTGGGGTTTTTAGATATTGGCATGTAAGGGAACATACCATGAGGGAGATTTAACAAAAAGACTGCACAAAAATTATGTGCTAAATTTGGAGCCTGAATTGCTGAAGTAAATAGGATCAATTAACCTGAATCAATATTCTATGAACACAGAGTACACATCTCAAGAGGATCTGAGTTGAAAACCTCTCTTAATTGTAGTATATAGCTATGGTTATGCACTAAGAGACTACAGAATGGCCTGAAATCAGAATACTTTGAGTCTTGTGTCTGTGGATCAAATCTGTGAGTATAGCGCAGATATCTAGGGTCTCAGAGTCCTTGTTCATCAAATATTCATAAGGAAGAAAGAGCCCATGATGATAAACCCTAAAGTTTGAAAATTCTGGGGCACCTGGGTGGCTCAGGGGGTTAAAGCCTCTGCCTTCGGCTCAGGTCATGATCTCAGGGTCCTGGGATCGAGCCCCACATGGGGCTCTCTCCTCAGCAGGGAGCCTGCTTCCCCACTCCCCCATCTGCCTGCCTCTCTGCCTATCTTGTGGTCTCTGCCTGTCAAATAAATAAATAAAATATTAAAAAAAAGTAAAAAAAAAAAAGAAAATTCTGGGGCACCTGGGTGGCTCAGTGGGTTAAGCCGCTGCCTTCGGCTCAGGTCATGATCTCAGGGTCCTGGGATCGAGTCCCGCATTGGGCTCTCTGCTCAGCAGGGAGCCTGCTTCCCCCCCCCTCTCTCTCTGCCTGCCTCTCTGCCTGCTTGTGATCTCTCTATCTGTCAAATAAATAAATAAAATCTTTAAAAAAAAAAAAAAAGAAAATTCTGTGATTATAAGGGCATCTCAACTGTGTGTACATAGGCCTTTAAAATGTTCATTATGGAATTTTTGGTCACTTTCTATAAGATATAGGCCTCTGTGTATCTATAAGCTATAGACCTATGGGTGCCTATAGACTATATAGGGCCTATATATGTATATAAGGTAAAGTCCCATACATGTCTCTAAGGTCTTTTGGCCATATAGGCTTCTTTCTGTCCATATGACTTTAGGCCTATATGTATCTATATAGTATAGGCTTCTAAGAGTCTGAAGAAATGTAAGCCATTATGTGTCCACAAAGGGTAGACCTATGCATCTCTATTAGGTAAGGAGCTCTGTGTTTATAAGATACATGCCTTTTTGTATCTATAATGTATAGAACTATTTGTGTCTAAAAGGTATGAGACAAAGCACTTCTCTAAGGTTAGCCTTCTATGTATCTGCATAAGATGCAGGCCTCAAATGTCTTAAAAAATATCTGCATGGGGTCAAGGAGTTAGTTACATTGTCTTGATAAGATACCTTCTATTTTTCTGAATAAAGTGTAATTTTATCATCAGGAACAAAAGAGACACACAGAGACACATACATACTCACATACATATGTAAAATTATTTTTTTGAAACTCTCAGGGAGAACTCAATAGGAAATCTACACAGAAGTCACAGTAAGTTCTTTTTATCATGAGGAATATAAAAAGAGATTAGGAAAAATCTTTTTAATGACACTTTGGAAACTGTCAAATCAAAGTCAATTGTTGGTGACTATTTTTAGTGCACCTACCAAAAAGGAAAAAAAAAAAAAAAGAAAAACGCTCTACTATATTTTACCTCTGAGAGCACTTAGTTTTACTGTCACTGACTAGACTTAAAATCTTTAAGCTTGGTATTGTCTTAAGGAGAACAGCCATGATGATTGGTTGCCTTTGGGAAGGATACATGATTGATGAGTGCTCAGATGTTCTCATGAAGGAAATCTGAGGTCTAATACAACTTGACGGATGCCCCAAACAATAACATTAATAGTTTACATTTATTATTGTCACTATCTTTTCAAACTTCTTGATTAGACCACTATAGTATTTACACCAACACATTATTTCTTGCTCAAACCACAATGGTTCATCTCAGAGAAGCAATAAAAGCACAAAAGTCTTTTTCACAAAACACAGAAAATAATCTTTGAAGTGTTTTATTGACTGCTGCATATTTTAACAGCTTCTAGTAACTATGTTCTAGCAGTTAACAAAGTGTGTGTCACTAAATAAGCACTTATGAATGAAGACAGAGTAAGACTTTATCTCATTTCCCATACATGCACATCATAATCTCTTATGAATCCTAAATATGGCCTTCAATATACTTCCTAAAATACCCTATATATTTTGCTTACAGTAGAGAATGGAGAGAAGTTGGCACAACCCTATTTTCCTACTTTTAAACTAATTTCCCATAATTTGCAGTGCACTCAACTTGTCCATTTTCACATAAGGGAAGAACTAGAGTTATCTTGATCTGGCTTCCTAAACTTTGACTTTACCATGACTGAAAATATCTTCTAGCACCATAAAAAGTATTGTTAGACCCTCCTTTCCTAATCTGATTGGTTAGATGTGTTCTGTCTACTCAGGGTTCTACGTAGAGGGATGTTTTTGTTGAGACATGTCAGCAGTGAAAGCCATCCAAGACTCATTTGTTTGGATTGGGACTGTTTTCTTAATCCAGAATCTATGAATAAAATCTGTGTAATCCCAGTTCTTGAATGTCCTACATCACTATCGCACGCAGATACAATGGGGGACAGAGTTAGTGTAAGAAACAGTCAGTGCAATTCAGCAGAAAGAGTCCTTACTTAAGGCAATCGTTTAAATTATTTTCCAAACCTAGGGGTGCCTGGGTGGCACAGTCAGTTGGGTGTCTGCTGCTTGACTTCAGCTCAGGTCGTGATCTCAGGGCTATGGGATCGAGCCTTATGTCAGGCTCCCCATTCAGTGGGGAGTCTGCTTATCTCCCTCTCTTCCCCTCCTTTCATTCGTGCTCTCTCTCTCTCTCAAATAAATCTTTGAAAATATAAATAATTTTCCAAACCTAGACATTTATTTCTTTCTGGAAAAGGGTTTTAATAACTATGTCACTAGGACAGCTGGCATAAACTGTGACTGTTCCAGGCAAATTGCAACATCCAGTCACACTGCTATAATTGGCTGGGCAAACATTTGCTCATCAATCAATGTCTCCAGGCCTCAGTTTTCTTACCTTTATTGTATTAAAAAATATGTTACTCATCAATTTATTTTAGTCCTCCAGGTTTCCAAATTGTGGATAATCCTCAGTAGTAGCAATATGGTGTATGTAGATAACTATTTTCCAAATATTCTATAAATTCATTTCAACACATAAACTGTTAGAGGTTTGAGCTAACAGGAAAACCCAAGTTTATATGGCAAAGATCTCATTTCTGTTTATTGCAAGGTTACTTTTTGCCAACAGTGAACTTGCACTGCTGAAAAAGTACAGTCTTGGGTTTCATTAGTGGGAGTCAAGCCTTGAGAGCACTGGATAAGGCAGGCCCTCTATATTCATCTCTGGCTAGTCCATACCTGGAAGAGTACATCCAGAATGATCTGGAACAATTCCAGATATTGCAATAGAGACCACATCATTTCTGGAGAGGTGCAAATAAGTAGGGATACTTAGAGAAAAAGAAGACATTACACCTATCTTCACAAAACTGAAGTGCTGTGGTGTGGAAGAGAGATTTAGAGTTCCCAAGACAGAGACAATAGCCAATGAATTGAAGTTGTAAGGACAGAGTTTGCACCTATATGTGGAATTCCTTTCTAATACTCTGATATGTTCACAAATACAGAAGGATGCCTGTGAAGGAGTGGGGTCCTTGTTGCTTACAATTCAAGCAGTGGCTGGATTCCTCCATGGGGGAGAGAGGGCAATGAATGAGATGAAGGGTTTCCATGATGTCTTCTGCAGCATTGGAGGATGGTCCACAAAAGTACCTCTGGTAGGGGAGGATGGTGAAGGCTGCTCAGTAACATCAGGAGGACTCACGCGTCCAGCTCTGACTTAACTGTAACAGCCCTGCTTCTGTTTGTTGTTAAGCTGTTTTGGGTTTTGCTCATTTGTTTGCTTGATGTAAGGGCTCTTCATAGTGTGTCTTTGAGATAAAAATGGGTGGAAGAAGTGTCTTTTTAAAAAATCTGTTTTAAAACCATTAAAATCTCTTTAAAGCCAAGAGATGCCAAAGCTTCCTTCCAACTGTAGGTCTATAGGGGTCTCTGATTGTAAATTCAAGGAATATGCCCACTGTGAACAACTTCATCTTCATTCAGCTTTCTCATAGTCCTGTTCCCAGATTAACTCTTCGTTTGTATCTCCTCAAAAACACATTGGGGAAAAAAAAAAAAAGACGTAGCTGGAACCATTTGATCTTCAAATGTTATAATGCCCTATGTGTAAAGAATTAGGAGTAAACCAAGAGTTGTAAAACACTCAAAAGTTTGACTAAAAACATTAAATTAGTAATGATGAAGCCATATTTGTTGAGGATAAAATACAATTCAGGTAACAAAGATGTGGTTGTGTTTTCTTTTCATCCATCTCTGGAAACTCACTTCTTAGGTGGAAAAAAATAAAGACTAAATTAAAGAACTAAAATAAAATTTGAATATAAGACTTCACTTTTGTTGTATGAAATTTCAAAATTTCATCAAAATTTTCTTTCAGGGAACCTGTCTGAACATCTTCTTCATCTCTATGTCTTGACACATTACCCTGACATACTTGGTTTACACATGATGTGGTTTTAATGATTCTCAGAAAACCTTTTTTTTTGAGATTTTTTTATTTATTTGACAGAGAGAGAGTGAGCACAAGCAGGGGGAGCAGAAGAGGGAGGAGCAGGCTCCCCGTTGAGCAGGGAGCCCACTGCAGGACTCATTTCCAGGACACTGGGATTATGACTTGAGCTGAAGGCAGACACACAACTGACTGAGACACCCAGGTGCCCCCATCAAATGTTTTTTAAAACAATCAGATGACTCATACTCAGATTCTGGGACTCATTGAAAAGGAAGTGAATATGAATTGACACTCAGGGCTATTAAATACCTTTTAAACAATGGTAGGAATCATTTGAACAAAAAGTTTACTCCAATTCCACTAGGATGGCAATAATTTTAAAAAATAAAAGGAAAATAACAAGTGTTGGTGGGAAATTGCAACACTCATACCTTGCTGGCAGGAATGTAAAATGGTGTAACCACCATGGAAAACAATTTGGTGTTTTCTCAAAAAGTTAAACATAGATATTACCATAGGATCCATCAAATTCTACTCCTAGTTATATACACCACAGAATTAGAAACAAGAACTTGAACCAATGCATGCTCACAGCAGCATTATTCATAGTAGCTAAAAGGTAGAAGCAATCTAAATGTCCATCAATGGATGACTAGATAAACAAATTGTGGTATGTCCATACAATGGAACATTATTCAGCCACGAAAGGAATGAAGTACTGATACATGCTATAATGTACACAAACCCTGAAAACATTATGCTGCATGAAAGAAGCTATATGTAAAAAGTTAATTATTCTTTTATTCCATTTATATGAAATATATAGAATAAGTAAGCTCATAGAGACAGAAAACAGATTGGTGGTTGCCAGATGCTATTAGGGGAGGGAAATGGGCAGCTACTTAATGTGCGTGAGTTTCCTGTTCAAGTGATGAAAAATGTTTTGGAACTAGATAGAGGAACTGGTTACAGAACATTATCAAGGTTCTAAATTTTAAAACTGTTCACTTTAAAATGGTTAACTTTTATTTATGTTAATTATTTTTATATATATATATATATATATATATATATATAGAGAGAGAGAGAGAGAGAGAGAGAGAACATTAATTCTGTGCATCCCCTTTGGGGATAAAACATTAAATGTCCTTAACTCTCAAGAGCACAATAAGCAAACAAATGAACAAATAAATACACAAAACGTTAACCTCAGCTTTCATGCTCAGTGATGACTTCCATTGCCAGAAAGATTGTTATGCCCCATCAACATCCATCCATCAACCACTCAGCCACACTGTCAGTACCCAGACCTGAGAACCAGGGTGAAAGCCAGACCACATACCTTCAAGGAGCTGGGAGTCTAGTTAGGAAGACGAGGCCTAACCACACAACTTGGTATGTGTTACTTTGCTCCATGTCTAAAGTATCTCATCACTTCAGAGATCAGTGTAGAACGGAAAAATATGGGAAGGCTTTGTGGAGGTGACAGAATTGGAGTCCAATCTCTAAACACAGGAGGGACTTCTTTAGTGTTTCATATACTCTTCATTTACCACACTGGATTCTGTTAGCATGTCTGTTTGCCCTCAAAGAATGTAAGACACTTGAGGCTAATAACCATGTGTTTGTAGTCTAAATGCCTCAGAACAGGAATTTTTCTGAGTTCTTAGAGAAAAATCTCTCTTACAACAATTCTTGCCACATAGAAATTAGATGTAACTTGCTATAATTTTTGTAAGTTTGGGGCCCATTACTTGCATAGTCTTCTTCCAAGACCCTGCTGTTAATTTTGTACTGCTATTTTTTTTTCTTTTTTTCCCTTAAAGAGGATTTCCCAAACTATATAAGCTTCAGGCCCAACAAAACCTAGATTCACCCCTGGATAAAAAGAACTCAGTTAGTTTAACTCAGAGAACATCAAGGTTTTCTGTAAAGAGGATAGCTTCTACTGCTTAAGAAGATGGGCTCTGTTGTCATATTGCCTGGGCTGGAAATCTGATCTGTGTCACTTAAGAGCTGCATGACCTTAGGTCTGTTACTTAGCTTCTTTAAGCTGTAATTTCTTCATTAGTTATAAGGAACAGTAGCACCCACATCATGATTGTGCATTCTTTCACTCAACTGTATTTACCGAGTACAAACTAGGTGCCTGGCCAATGACAGTGAATCAACAAATGACATGTCCACAGTAGTAGAAGAAAAGTGCTGGTTGGAAAGCTATTTTTTATTCAAACTTCCAGATGACAGTGTGACATGTAGAATCCTCTATGTTGGTTGGTTAGGCTTGTATAATGCCAGAAGGAAGAGAAAAAAGATCAGAAATCTGGATATACTTTAGACATGGCAATGAAACAAGTGCACTGCCCAGCTTGACTTCTCAAAATGAGACCCAGACTGGAGATTTAAAACTTCACCTCTGTCTCATGGCCTTCATCCTGAGAGCATATTTCATGTGAAATTCTACAAGAGAGTCCTGATCCATGAGGCAGTCATTGTTCAGCAAATATACATGTACAGGAAATATGCATTCCCTCCCATGTTTCTCACTATGGCCAAGAATGTGTGCTGCTAGCAGCCGGGTATTTCTCATAGAAAAAGCCCACTGCCTCTAGAATTCTCTGTCTCTGGTGGTTCAGTGGAGAAAGTTTGGCAAGTAGGAAGGCCTGATGCACAATGCATTTGTTTCCATAGCATTTTAATTAAAGTTTTATCTGGAGCTTTTAGTTGAATTTTTCTATGGCAGAGAGGCAAATTCTTGTGTGTGAACTGTCTCACAGCAAGGGAGTTACATATGCCACTAAAGCTATCCTTGGGTGGATAAGTCTTCAAACTATGTGAGGAAGAAGCCAAGTTCAGTGGCAAGAGGAAGTTGGTAATACTGAGGAGTTGAGAGGTCACATTTGTCAGCTGAGCATAGTAGGCCTGCCCATAGGAATAGAAACAATTTTCTCAAAGTTCTGTTCAAAGTCTTTGTTGAATACCTATGTTTTCCTTAAATTTTTTTTGTTAAATCTGAGATTTAATCCAGAACAAAGACTGTCAACAGAAATACCAAATAATTCAAGTTAAAAGTTCTACTTCCAGCATTGAGTTGTTCACATTGGCAACCTATATCATACAAATTAACTTAATGATGGCGTAATCGGTGCTTCATTCCACTTGACATGAGCACAGTCTGTGTTCTCTCTTACATTCTTTTCTTCTTATTAATATAACAGAAAGAAAATCTTTTTTTGCTTTATTTCAGATTCAACAAACCACTGCTCAAAAAAAAGGGGGGGGGAGTGAATCTTTTTCCTTTTCAAACCCTGGGTAAACTTGGCAGCACACAAGCTTCCATCAAAGACAAACAAGGCTGTAAATAGCCATTACTTCCCATTCATAAAAGCTGCCTCGACAGTCCCCCAAAAAACAAATGATAAGTAAACAGCCCCCCAAACATTTTAAGGCACTTTACTCATTCTAAACCCATTTTGATGGTGTTTTCTTAGAGTGGAATCATTAATTCCTTGGAAGAACTGTAACAAGTTTGTGATATCTGGGTGTTTTACCTAAGCAGAAGTGGAGCAGAAAAATGCACTGGCAAAAACTTTCTTGAAAAAAAAATCAAGAAAGCTAACATATATATATGTTAGCTTTCTTGATTTATATATATATGTACATATATAATATAATATATATAATATTATATTAAATATATTATATATATAGTTATATTTAATATAATATTATATATTATATTATATATATACATATATATAGTTTGAAAATCTTAATTTTATTGTTACAGATAATTAAAATGAGAATCAGTCCATTTCCCTTTGATGGCCTCTTGTGAATTGAAACTGGCCCAAATCTTCTTTTACTAGCTCTTGATCTGCTGAATAGGTCCACTTTGGTACTCATCAGCTACTAGCCAGATTGTATAGAGAGTAGAGGAGTGACTTGTGCAAATGTTAGGGAATTGTCTGATTCATATGAATGAGTTTAGTAAGTTCGTATATTCAGTTAGTGCTGAGAGTAAGTGATCCAATTGGCATGCTTTCTTCTTTAATGTTTTCTTCTAATTTGACTATAGTTGACACATGATGTTATATTAGTTTCATGTGCACAAGATAGTGATTCAACAGCTCTGAAGGTTATGCTATGCTCACCCCAAGTGTGGCTACCGTCTGTCACCATACATTATTACAACATTTCTGACTACGTTCTTTATGTTGTATCTTTTATTTCTGTGACTTATTCATTCCATAACTGTAAGTCTGTACCTCCTGCCTCCTTTCACATATAGGTAGAATCTAGAAAAACAGAAGAAACGAATAAACAAACAACAAAAAGCAGCTAAATATCTCAAGTGCCTTAAATTTAGGAATACATTCTACTTCTTTTATGTTTCACCATGAAAAGATAATAAAGAAGCTTAATATATGTTGCCTATTCTTAGGAAACTTACCTAATGGGGAATCTGAATACATTCATTCTTTGATTCATTTGCTTTTCATTTGCTGTATCTACTGAATCCCTGCAGTGTTGGGATAGGAACAGAAATATAGTGGTGGTATAGGTATTCCTATAGAGTTCATGCCTGAGGAGTGCACCTAAGCGTTATAAGCAGGTGAGACGGGGAAAGAAGGTAAAGCAGAAAGAGCTCTCATCAGTTGTCTTCATTGTAAAAGACTCTTCCCAGTTATGTCATTCTCTGCTTCTAGCCCTAGTAAAGCACCGCTCATGCAACTGGAACTGTTGTTCCAGGCACTTCCAGGCAGATGCTTTTCAAGGATACTAAAATAAGACTAGGTGACAAAGATGAATCGAGGATTAGTCAGATGAGTGGTTCACACAATGCACAATCAAAGAGCACCCAATTGTGAAAACTCTTGAACTACAGAACTAGATTTTTATTCTGTTTTGATGTAATAACAGAGTCCTTAAATGAAATTATACTTAAGACCAAGAAAAGGCAGCTGGTGGTAATGTGGGTATAATTCTATCAAGAAATTCGATGGAGCCATAATGAAGAATTAGATGGTCAGGTGATTTCATTTGTACACATATCTACTATTTCCAGAAAATGGCAATTTCTTCGATTATTTAAAAAATCATTCCCATAGTTTCTCTTTATGAGCATATTTCTTTATCTCAAGTGGCTGCATGACCCTGCTATTATTTTGTCATGTATACCTTATCACAGAAATGGATATATTGAAACTGCTTTTGCTTTCAAGTACTACAGCCTGAATGACAGATTCACCGGTAAAATGCTTTGCAACATCACTAAAATTTTCCGACAGTAAAACAGGAGTTTTACCTGCTCAAAACCAGAGCTGTTTCTGCCTCAGGTACTGAGAGGGAATCTGAGAGCTAATAATTAGGGACACTTCATTCTTACCCTTCAACAAAGGCAATTATTTCAGTTTCAAATATTGGGGTCACATTTTTATGTTGCGGTTTATTCAAAGAGATTTTTGTAAAATAGATAAAATCCAGAAGGTCTTTCATTTCCTCTTAGATTATTCCTAGAGTCTAGACTAGCCATTTATTCATTTATCTATCCATCCATCCATCCATCCATCAATCCATCTATCAGAACTTTATTTAACAAAGGCTGCAGAGAACTACAAATTATCACTCTGTTTTTGTCTTCTGGTAGTATTAGACTAGGACTTAAGATGTGGGGATTTGAGACTGGGACATAATTATAACCAAGCCTGATACTGACAACAATGTTCTGATGCTGTATTCTCCTCTAAGAAGAAAAAATATAAAGAATATGCATAATCACTATTAATTAAATCATACTTTGACAGTCATTATGCTTTAGGATATGAACAGTGGTTACCACACTAAATGAAAATTCAACTGGACGGTTCTAGACAGTACATCTGCTGATTATTAGATTAACCGCATTAAATCTCTGTTTTTGCACATCAAAAAAACAGCTGAATATTGGCATCTTCATATGATTCAAAACCTTAATTGGATTTAGATGAATTCTTTTACATTTCATATAGATTTTATAACTTTATAAGTCATAACTGCAGCCACTCTAATTTAATTCCTAATTAAATGGTTTATTTATCTAGTATATTATGGACTTTTCCCCTAAAGGACATGGCTTAGCACTGAACTCTTCAATATGTAAGTTAATGTGGATGCTGGATAGTTTTGGTATGACTGCCCATTAGAGGTTAAGCTCTGTTTTTTTGTCCTGGGGCTAGAGAAGGCTCACAGATTTGAATGTCACCTGGGTTGTTTCTGAGACTTCTGTCGGTGCTCAGGCAGCTACCCACAGGGTGAAGTCCCAGTAACAGAGTTGTTTTTATTGTTGGATAAACTATAGTCATCAAACAGTATAAAATCTGTTTTATTTTTAGTGTATTTTAAGTATATTTAATGTATATTTTATTTTATACACTTAATTTATATTTTACATATATAATATACACTTTACATATATATAATATATACTCTATACACTTTAAGTATATTTAATATGCTTAACTCTATGAAGCAATTATTGAACACTCAATGCTTACATGTTCTAAGAACTTGTGTCCTTCTCAGTATTCATCATACACAGCACTATTCATAGTTCATTTCAAATGCTAAACTTTAGCAGTGGGAATATTCCTTGAGCAAAATGTAAATAAATCACCGCAGTAGAATTCAATTAGATTAAATCTGCTGTTCTCTGGGACAGTAACAGAGGGGCAGCGATGCCTGAAAGCACAATCATGTGGCCCCTGATTTGGAACAAGTCCCCATGCTTTGCCCTTGGAAACTAAGAAAGAGTAGGGCATGCTTTGTGAATGAGCTTGTATTGTAGCGGAAAGAACTAAAGAAAAACTTGGCCCTCTTCCCTCAGCTCTTCCACAAAGACACGAAATGTGCACTGAAGGGCACAGACAGAAGAAACCTTTCCAGTTTAAGCTCTAGGGAAAAAGTCTGCTTTGTCTTCGTTGGAAACTCACAAAAATACCAGTGTGGAGTTTAAGGATTGTCAAATCCCCCTTCAATATGGAACAAGCTAAGTGCCTCAGACATCCCTAGTCACTTATGGGTAACAGAAAAAAAAGAAGCTGTGCTGGAGAGTCCGTTAAAAGGACTTAGTCATTTTCCCATTTCAGGACAGCCAAAGAGTGCTCCAGTCTATTGAGTGGTAGATGGAAAGAGAAGGGAGAGGCAGGAGGGTGAGCTGCATGTCTTCTCCTAGCATTCAGGTGGGCTTCAGCTCTTCTCTAAAATTCTGAATAGAAAGGAGTATTACTTCTGAATTTTACATTGTGAAAGAATTTCTAAAATCAAACCAGTAAAATCTCAAATACAACAGCAACCACCCATGATTCCTTCCATCTTAAGTGAGGTGTGTCTACATGGATTTTTAGTGGAGGTTTTCCTTACCTCTTAATGATGGGGAAAAGCACGTATTTTCCTTCTTGATTAAAACATGAATATCCAGACAATATTATCTGTAAACTGCTCAATGGCGGCACCCAATAACTGATTAGGTGCCCAAAACAATGGCAGATAACTTGGTAACTTGATGGGCTTTGCATTTTGAATATCAAATGCAGTTAACTCTCCTTGTAATATAGTTAGGAAAGGAGAGGAGGCTGGGGGTGGGTAAAGACAAATTCCCCATCCACCAACAATGCTGTCAGGTAGGGATGACAGTGGATTATAGGAATTGGAGGAGTTGTGGTTGGTTGCAAAATTAAATACGTTCAGCTGTAGAAGTGGGTGGTGCTTTGTTACTTGTACTGTCAGCTTATCTAAGGAGTATCTTGTCCTCGAAAGCACAAGGAGAATCTTTTCACTGGTACAGATGCATCCAGAATGAAATTCTGAGAAGTAACTGTACAAATGCTAGATCACTGACTGTAAAACAAAAATATTATACATGACTTTTTAATATCTCCTAGGAGGGACATAATAAGGAAAATATATTTGCTTTCCAAGAAAACACATCAAATAAGGTAAATGATTCAATATGTAAGAAAAAAATTTCCATTAATATTCTTCATAAAATTGTTTCATAAAGAAGCTTACATATGAAAATAATTTTTCACTTAAATAGATTTACTCTTTAATGTTAATAGACTTAGCTGCTCAAATTAATTTTGAATTTTGCAAAAAACAATATAAAACACTGGCTTTGTTATGATCTATGGAATTATTTTTTAATATTTCTTTGTACCCTTGAGCAATTTAAAATCTATGAAGCAATACATTCTTCCATAGGAAACAATCACTGTGGTGATTCTGAAACCTTAATTTTTATATTAAACAAAAACATTAGGCTTTTGAGTGTATTGAGGCAACAAAATGAGATACACAATTGCCTTGAAATATTATCTTCAAGTAATAAAATGTTTAGAGATGACTTAATTGTTTATATATAAAAGATGTGGACTTTTAATCCATTATAGCTGAGGTGTGAATAGTGTAAATTAATACAGGTAAATACTTCAGCTAAGTGCTCTCGGGTGAATTGCAATTAAATTTAAGGCCTATAATTTAACAAGATAAAGTCACCTCTAACTTACTCTTTGTTAATTTCAACAAGGGGAATTAAATGTCATTACTAAAATCGGGCATTCTGGAGTTTTAACATTCTATTTGCAATATTTTTCAGTCCCTATCAGTTCAGTCAGTGTTATATAGAGTTACAGAATTTGCCATTAAGAGTTCTATTAAATAATTCTGGGATTTCATAAAATTTTCTCCATAAATGGATAAACTCATAGCTAACCCCTTGAATGGTGACTATATCTGAAATGAAGATGGTATCAAATGTCTCATTATTAAATTGTTGTTTTCAATCTGATATCTGCAAATGGACTTTGATCACTTTTAAACTTCCTTTTCTAAATTTAATTGTAAAGGTACAGAATATTTCACTTGCCAAATGCAATTCAATACAATTCAAACTGAAAGCATAAGGAAATAAGACAACGACTTTAGGTATCGAATAAAAATACTTCAGTGGATATAAAAAGAAGCAAGAATTGACCGCATGCATACTTTCAAAGTATAGCGTAAATTATGTTGGTATAAAGATGTATTATGATCCATCCTGGGATATCTCTATGGCTTAACCTAACAGCTTAACTGTCACAAGCGGATATGAAGCTGTTTATTTGTTTTTTGTTTTTTTCTGTGAAACGTCCAAAATGATTTATCTACAAAAATAAAATTAGTTATTATTTTAGGCATTTCTATGATAAAAATGTAGATAATTCCAACTTTTTCTAGCAAATAAAAATAATTCATTCCAGTAGGAAGTTTAAACTTCATCATGACTGTAGTCCATTCTGTGGCATGTCAACTAACAAGACATATGGCACTTAAAATCAAAGACATATTTGTGTCATAGGTAAATAAACCATGGCATATATTATGACCCATATTTGGGGAATTTTAGATATCATACATGTAAATATTTCCATTTCAAATAGCATGTTTACCTATGACATATTATGTTAGTTAAATGAAGGAAGGTTCTGATACTGGGCATTACTAGATGTACTTATACGTACTAGATGTACTTATGCTATACATTTTAGCTGATTTTAACATCATCAAAAATAAGCAGAATTGGAAATTTACCATAAATAATTCTCAAAGCTTTTTCAAATGCATGATTTCAAATTTCTTTAAAACTCTGCTTCTTACTACAGGAAGAGAACTTGATCTGGATCCAAAAGATAAGGTGAATTTGGACAAGTCTTTGGCTTTCCTAACACTTGGTTCTATTGTGCTCATCTGTAACTCAACACCAGGCTGGATGGTCTCAAAGGGCTTTTTCAGCACTGACATATCAAAATCCTTTTAGTTTGTTCATTTTCACTTATTTTTGCTGACAGGATTTCTGATTGTTAAATGATTGAAATGGCCAAAGGATGGGAGGGAGGGAGGGAGGAAGGGAAGAAGGAAGGAAGGAAGGGAGGGATGGAGGGAGAAATAAGCTAAAGAAGTTATAGTTGAATAAATAACCTTTGATAAAGCAAGGATTTATGTGGACTTCCATGTTCTACAAAGACTTAAAAATATGTAATTATTTTATTTTATTTTGTTTAAAGATTTTATTTATTTATTTGTCGGAGAGAAAGTGGGAGCGAGCACAGGCAGACACAGGCTGACAGAGTGGCAGGCAGAGGCAGAGGGAGAAGCAGGCTCCCTGCTGAGCAAGGAGCCCGATATGGGACTCGATCCCAGGATGCTGGGATCATGACCTGAGCCGAAGGCAGCCGCTTAACCAACTGAGCCACCCAGGCATCCCTAAAAATATGTAATTATTTTAAAAATGTGCTACATTTTAAAAAAGGAGACAAAGAGATTATTGACAAATAAAATGCCTTTGAATGAGTTTGAGATCTTGAGCCTTAGTACTATAGACATCAGCTGTAGGATACACTGACCAATGCTGGCATGCTCAGTGAAGATAAAAGCATATTAAAAAGAGGAATACTATATGAAGGAAGAAGAAAGAAATTAAAAATCAAACATAAAATTGGTCAAGCCGTAAAAATATAATTAAAAAAGTCCTCTGAGGCATTCTATCATGATTAACATAAAAAGTTGTAACATTTTCAATTAAAATGGGAGATAATTCATTACAAAATGAAATGTAGGGCCCCTCCAAGTATTATTTCATATAGGTCCTTTCTGAGATCACCAAAAAGACTTAAACAATAATACCAGGAAAGAATATTTTGGAATATCTTGATGATATGTTTAAAATGTCAATTACAATTGTTATTTATCACTGTTAATATATCACATCTTCTCAGCAAAGGACAGTGACCATTTACTACAAACAATTACTTCGAGGAAAGGTTGGTAATGTCTTCTGTGATTATCTTGATATTTTAAACAAAAGCTGATTGTTTTACTTGTATGATAAAGCAAACTGACTATAAGTACCTGCTATCTTAAACAGAAAGGCAGTAGTTTTCAAAAATTCTAAGTCCTCAAGGATTGATTTGGCACTTATTTTTCGACTGATTCATCACAGTGTGCCTTATATATATTAAGACCTCAATAAAAATTGAATGAAGTTCCTAAAACTCTACTTTCTATATATTGGTTCCCACAAAAAACTCTTCCCAGCTTTATCACTGAATCTTAGCAACAGTTCTTAAAGTGATCTGTCTGGACTGTTAAGAGATATTACATGGATATGACCCACATGGGTTAAATGGTGTTACATATGTTCCTACATGGCAGGAAGAATCTGAAATATTAATATGTTAATACACATTATGAATCTCCAAGGGGAACATATGGTGTGTTGCAACCCCAAATAGGCCTTTATTCTGTATCTCTCAGAACAGTTTATTGGACTGCAGGTTTGCCAAAATTGCTTTGGGAATGTGGTACTGTATGAACCCCTTAGCCAATCATCCAAATTCTCCTTCATTCTAGCCCCAGTCCTTCTAGATGCCCTCAACACAAGCCATCAAATATAATAAACTCTCTCTAGTGTCTCCCTTGTTGATCAAACACATAATCCTCTTGAACCTGCACTGATCTAAGAAAGGGGCACAATATGGTAGACACATTCTGCCACATAGGGCTTTCCTCTTTTGCATTTCTGCTCTCTAGTGAGCCTAAGGCATCGACCTGCCTAGTGTATAAAAAGCAGTAGGTCTGTTTAGTGGGAATGAAAGAAATGAAGCAAAGAAAGGAAGTAGGGAGGAAAGAAAGTTTGACCTTGAATTTCTGAGTTAACAGTCATGAAGGACAAAATTGATAGACAAAAGAATTGTTTAAAGCCCTATTTGCTCTCATTTAGTTTATTATAGCCAAGTTTTGTCTACTAGATCTTAGAAGTTACTATATACCAGAAATAGAGAGAACTTAGGATATGATGTAAAAAAAAGCAGACATCATTCCAGAAGGACTGCAAGGAGAGAAAGTGGAGGTAAGAGAAGCAGGAAAGCACCTTGCACTTTCCTTTCTATTTCAAAGCCCCATCAGGCAGATGTTTTAGAGGGGCTGAGAGCAATGCTGAGGGCAAAGAGGCCTTTATACCTTTGGGTTTAGGGTTGCAGACTGTTTCAAAGTGTGTGAGAATAACTCGGGAAGTCCAAATGGTTGGTGGCAGTGAAGGAACCTGAGGCTCCTAACGCACCTGAGCTGACTGATCTGCTTTTAGAAAACATCCCAACGTCCCACTGTGCCCTGTCTGGGAAGCAGAGAAGGCAGTCGGTGGTGCTGCCTGTGAACTCTCCAGCACAAATTGTCCCTGCACCCTGGCAACAGTGTGATCATACCACCTAGGGACGCTGTGGGCTGTCCAGAACTCAGGAGGACAGTGAGCCTGGGCACAGACAAAACTACAGTTCACAGCCATGCACAGACCTTGACACGACTCAGTGGACCCCAGCCAGTGCACACATGGGAACCAGCACAATACCAAGAGGCAATGTCACAGGCTCCTGCATGCATCCAACCATCTAGGTGGTGACTGCAGTGGAAAGAACAGAGGTGATCTGAGCTAGAACCTGTAGGGATTTGAACTTCACCGACTTAACTGCAACTGTTAAAATCAGAAGAGACTGGGATATGCTAATTAGCAAGTCCAAATTTTCCCCTCCCTGGTATGATAAGAGCTCCAAAAGATCTGCTCAGGCCTAGAAAAATAAACTACATTTTCTCTGCATAGCTATCTGCATTCAAATTGTCAATGTCCCCCATTCTTCTAAGACACTTATTTTCTATACTATGCTTCCTATTCCATCTCACACTGTTTTTTTAATTTTTTTTTCTTTTTGGTGCTGATATGTCTTGTATCCCTCCACCTGCCCCACCCTGATAGCATAGCTTCATGAAGACAAGGATACATTATATTTCTCATTATCAGCACAGTACTAACATAAATCACTAAGGCAAAGAGATGAATTGCAATGCCTTTCATTACTCAGTCCGATTCTATAATATATTTGGTCATACTTGGATTATATAATAAATACTACATCACAGAATGTACCTCGTATAACTAAACATGTAATATTGAACAAACATAGCATCTCTTTGCCAGCAGCATCACAAAAATTTTTCAAGCAACATAGAAATGAATGCTACATAATTATGGCTCATATAGTCATATGGTTCCTTTTACCCAGCAGTGGAAATTCAATATGGTCATTATAGGTGATAGATGGCTAGATTGGCATTCTTTAATAAGAAAAATAATGATATTTTAGACATTTTCATGGGCAGAAACTCAAGCACATCTAGTTTCAAGGTAGAAGATGTTCACAATAGAAGTAGCATAATATAAATCATGAAAACCTAAGTTAAAAACAAGACTTTATCTCCAATAAGGTATTTTCAAGTTCTCTTTATAGTGAAAGTAAAACTCAGCCACTTCTCCAGATTTGACCTTTCTGGGTGGCTTGTCTGAATAAAGTGAATAGAATTTAAAAATAACAAAGAAGCCCTCATACCAAAATGGGGTTACAGATTGGAACCAAAGGGTCTTTCTATTTACTGCTGCCTGAGTTAAGGGATAGAGTTAAACACACTGCATTTGTTCACTCGGGCTTTTTCTCTCCATCATACGACTGGTATAAATAAGTAGCCCCTGGCCTTTTCAAACCTATACCACCATATTTCATTTATGGCATCCAGAAAGGTCAAAAGGTAAAGAATAAAAAACTCCCAGCACAGGCTAACTTTGTCAATTTAAAATGTGGTTCCCTATTCAGCCCATTGTTAGGCAACCTGTTCAAACAACATCATGGTTCACATGTCTGTGGGTCTCTGATAGGCTTCAAAGTCTGGGAACAGCCTATGCAAGTTTGAAATCTAACCTTCTTCACCCTCTCGTCTTTCTGTCTCCTGTTTTCTGATCTTTTTAATCCAGAATCTTTAATAGAAAAATTCTATTGCAGGACTGAAAACAGCATGGGGTCAAAATCTCATGCAGGTTATTTTAAGCAATATCTAGGGTCTTTTGAATGGTTCAAGAGCAATTTAATTGACCTCCAGGGACTCTTCTTCAAACATGTTCCATTAAAGAGACATAAACACAAGTAAAACATATTTTAAGGTCAGATTATCAAAAGCCAAAACCAAGATAAATCTAAGTGTTTAAATAAAAGACCCTTCAAGCAACAAACTACATATAGCTCAGATAAATTAATGAACATAAAAGTGAATTTTTGAATAGGAAAGGTGAAGTAGGAGATAACAGAATATAGCTGAACCAGATCCAGTATTTTTAAAGAACACATACTTCTTACAAAACCAATAACCTGGACCCAGAACCAATAAGATAATCAAGTACAGGTTAGACATAGGAAGACTTCATTTCTACATCCCATGCAAAAGACAATGCGGTCTAGCATTTTCTGTCTCAGCTAAAAGTGGAAGTTGACTCTCCTAAGAAAATAAAATCATCAGACATGGTGTATATTGTACTATGAAATTTGAGTCACAAATAAAAGGACTCTTATCACCCCCGCACTATGATTCATTTCCTGTCTGGAATACTTGTCCACCATTTTTTCTTTTAAAGGAGAAATCTTGGGATCAACAACACACCTAGAAAAACAACTATTCTTATTCACTAACCTATAGGAGGAGATCTGTTACATAAGGTGTCTATATCAGTAAGACTAGAAAAAGTAGAGACATATTAGCTTTAGGAACTTAATAAAAATGTTACTGTGAAGTAGGACTTAATCACCACATCATTCAGCATACCAACAGACCATCTAACACTCTACAGATGAAGTCACTGTCATTCTGGAGGAGCAGGAGCCAGTAGACTAATGAAGTTCCTGGTAACAATATACCAAAAGACTAGAGCAACACAACACGAAAAGCAAAAACTTAAGCAAAATGTCTCCACATAGAGTTTTACAGTTTATCCAAATTTGAATGGAGGGCATTAAAAAAAGTTCCAATAAAGGCAGGAAGAAGTGACCAGAAAGAAAGGAAAAGGAAGAAAAGACACACATAAAAAGAACTCATGAAAGGCAAGTTTTCATCAACACTTCATCAACTCTTGGGCCCCTTTCCAAACTTCAGAACAAAATATGTTATGATAGAACTCCAAAGTAAGATCTTAGAGGAAAAAAAATTAACCAAAAAATATTTCACACGCACCAGCATTTTCAATATAAAGCGTGTCTCAAGCCCACGTGTGTTTTCCAGCTTGCCATGTGGTTCTTTCAGGCAATTTTTGCAGCAACACTGAGTACCACAATAAAATGAACACTTACCAGGCAAATCAATGCTCCCTGGGGTAAAGAAAACAGCACTTACCTAGAAAAAGAAAGGAATACAGAGATTAAGATGTTATCATCTAAAACAATGATAGCAGTTCTTAGATTATCCTAGCCCCTGTATTGCAAGTGTTTTCTCAACAAATGGCATTAAGTTTTTAGACGAAAACCAAGTTTTAATTTATTTATGGCATGAAAGGAGTTGTGTGAGAGATAAGCAAGACTGCAACAAGACAGTGCCATGTTGCAAAACCCCCTCTGAGCTAATTTTGCCCTAATGCACTATTATGGATAACCACAGGCAGGCAAAAGAGGAAAAAGGTAACAGGAACCCAAAAGGAATAAAAACACACTCTTCTGTTGTTTCTAAGAATAAAATATTGCCAGGGAATCAAGCAACGAGAATGCTTTGCAAGAAACCTGCATCAGGGTAAGGAAGGGGGGATATGCCCTAAGTCAGGGCTTTCCTAACCCCAGATTTAGCCTGCTGCTTTGTGGAGCAATGTTCAAAGCTTTCTAGGAAGAAGCAATAGTCATAGCTTATTGGTTGCCCTCAAACCTCAGATTAGTGATCATGAAACACAAGTACTTATGAACTTAGGTTAACTCTGACCCCAAATATTTTTAATTGCCAAGGTTTTCAAAGTGCAGAATGCTTATGATTTGCATGGACCTTCTGATTTCAGTAGCTAATTAGTTATAAAGTGAAACACCTTGGCTCTGTTGCCTGGGCTATGTACCACAAGATGGAAGAATATGTGCAGAAACTGTATCAGAAATTAAACTGTGCTTAGAATTCTTTGCAGCTACTATCTCTAGTACATAAATAATTACTTTCAGTTTCAGCAGTCATATTTTTGAAATGCAAAATGGTCTTTTCTTTTGAATTCTTGAGTCTTGTGAAGGGTAAGGGTCTATAGAGAAATAATGGGACATGAAATAGAGTGGAAAGTAACTAAGAAACAAAGATGAAACAAAATGTCCTTAGTCACTCCATTCATTTACTTATTCAAGAGATATTTATTAAATATCTATTGTGTATAAAATAATATTCCAGGCATTATATGGAAATCAGATATTTATGAAAAGCACCAAGGACCTTCCAGTCTAGGAAGAAAGGGACCAGTCCACACATTCCAGGATGGTAGATGGGGACCATGGTTACAGAGAGATACACATCAAATGCTGTCCAGACAGGGTGCTGATGTGGTTTAGGGTGGCCAGAGAGGTTTCATGGAAAAAAGCTGGAGCACATTCAAGGGTGAGCGAAGGCGCTGGAGAGAGATGTGTAAAGTCATTCCCAGATCATATTTGATATGAGTTAGGCAAAGTGAGATCCAAGAGATAATGTATTCAGGGTCCAATCTACAGCTGATCTTAATTTAAGAGTCTCTCATAAGACAGTAGTGGGAGAGGGACACCTGAGTGGCTCAGTCAGTTTAGTGTTTGACTCGATTTCACATCAGGTCATGATCTCAGGGTCATGAGATTGAGCCCTATACAGGGCTCCACGTTCAGTGCAGAGTCCACTTGTGCCTCTCCCTCTGCTCCTGCCCCCACTCATTCTCTCTCTCTCAAGTAAAGTAATAAAGAATAAAGTAGTGGGAGAGACAGCTGAAGAAGCAGGGGGAACAGGGCCATGGTTTGTGGTCCTTGAAGGTCAGGCTGACCTCTTCCTGCTTTGGCTGCCCGACTGCAAGCTGGCCAGGAGACCCAAATTCATTTCACCATCTACACTAGCAAGTGAGGCAGTTTTGACCACATCTTACTCTTTTTTTTTTCTCTTTCCTGCTTATCCTTGGTGCCTAGCAGCAGGATGGGCACTCTAGAAATGGAATTGCATTTATTTGGGGGATGTAATTGATTCAGCATACATTTGCCCACTTCCTCTCTCTCAGATTCAGGACAAGGGTGAGCTTACATGCCCTGCACTGGGTCACTGGAAAGGAGCAGTGGCCCGAGTGATGATCTTGAAGGCTAGCCTTGGCTATGTCTGTCAATCAGGAGGTCTTCTAGGTACATTCTCATGGCCTCCAGGCAGTCAGAAAACCAGGGAAAAGAGATAAAACAACTAGGGTATGAGCCATTGTGAGTAGGAGGGTGATGCCCATTGAGATGAGTTCAGTTTTTAAAAATGTATGTAGAGGGTTAGGCACAAAGTATATATTCAACAATGGAAAGGGGGGTCCTGGTTGCAGGTAAGAGGCTGAGATTGAGATTTCAGAGTCCCCTGAAAACTGACTGTGGTTCTGGGAATACGGGTGAGATTGTGAGGGCCTGGGGTGCAGCTGTAGAAAAAGAGACCCCTGGGAAAGCCACCAACATGACAAATAGGGAGAAAGCACCCAAACTAACAAAGTTTTTGGAGGAGAGTGCAAGATGCAGGAGTCCAGCCAGGCTGGGGCCAGTGTGTTTGGGGTCCAGGAAGGTTTCCTAGAAGGTGCAAGAACTGTCAGAGTTGGAACTTGAAGAGGGGAGGGGAGATGACTATAAGTGAAGCTTTGGTGATTAGACGATACTCAAGAAAGGGAGTGAAGTAGAAATTTGAGTTGTGTGAGGTCAGGGCATGAATCAGCAAGTACAGATATTATATTACTACTTTCTTAGCAATCAGCAGGAAAAGGACAGGAGTTAAGGAGGAAAAAACAACAGATATTCTGAGGAACAATATTTGGCATTCAAGTAGGACATCTGAAAACTTACTACCAGATAAAATGATGTTCTAGCAAATACAGTGTTGCTCACCTCCTGAATTGTCTGCAAAACATCATAGTCTATTTTGGGTGTCATATTCTCAGCAAAATGGAGCAATAGAAAGAAACACCAAGAACAATACAAGCACCATATATATTTTTAAAGTGACCCTATTTACAATGATAATGCCTCTCTCTTTTCCCAGACCAGGGGCTTTTTAACTCCAAAGGATTGTCCTCAGAAAAAGAGAAATTAACTGTCTCTTCTCTCTTTAGTCAAATTGGGGACCTTCTCAGCAAACCCTTTAACATGCCTTGGTTGTGAGCTCACAGCTGTAGCTGTAGCCTTTCCACGGGAGTGCTTAGACAACAACTTAGAGAGCAATACCAACCCAGGGAGGAAGGCACAGTGTCCCCACAGCTATCACCCCTACCTACTCAGATGCTCACACCCTGAGGGGCTTCCCTGCACTCTTAACCCCCTTCTCTAACCTTGCTGAAGGCAAACAGGTTGCGGAGAAGTTAAGCAAAGCATTTAGTCACACAGATGTCACGACGTCTAAAGATCAAGTCAGATAGGACATTCTTTTTTTATCTTTCATTTACACGTACATTAATTTGGCACATTTTTCAGGAATCTGATGGTCAGAACTAAGCTGAGACCCAGAAAACATTCAGTTTCCCTAAATCAGAGAGCTTGTGAGCACCAGAGTGGGAGGTGGTTTCTTCCTCATTCTCATTTTCTTGGCTTGCGCTACCAAAAATGGAATTCAATACTTTCTACAGGTAAATATGCCCGTATTTAAAAACTATACATACAGACATACATCAATTAATCAATTTTAGTCCGAAGTTGGACTCCGAAGTGCCAAGTCTTGGTCACTGCATTTTAGAAAAAAATATTTTTTTGTTGATTTTATTTTCATAGGTTTTTACTTTTAACTATTGGCTCATCGAGAAGCTTTGTAATACAGACTAAAATAACTGAAGAACAATTAGAGGAAGGATAAATCCTCATAGGCAGGTGGTTTTGATGCTTTCTCATTATGTTCATCCTTTTTTTCTTGTTCACGAATAATTTTGTATGAAGCAAATAGATCTAGTACATTCCAAATAACGAGACCTTATTTTGGAATGAGTTATTAAATTGCTTGGGCAGTGAACTGAAATGTGAGCTGACCAAGGCTTCAACATTAAGTACCACTCATTGTTACAAATGCAGGCACGGCTGGAATTCCAGTGCCAGGGAGAGTTCCAGCTACAGAGTGCCAAGCCCTCCAGAGGGGAAATCTGCCAAAGCCCCTTTAACCACATGCCTGTAGGAATTTGTGAACTTAATTAAATGCACATACTAAGTAGTTAAACAGCAGAGTCACTGTTTATTCACATACATATCACTGAATCACCAGATGGCATGGATTAGAGACCTAAACTCCCTGATGGCGTGTAACACATCATACAAAACACACTAAACCACAGGTAGGTATTGCCTCTCATAGTTGTATTCAGCAGAAACTCTACAGATAAAGCATAATAAAGAGGAAAACAACATACATAAGAGCAGGTTAGAGAAAAAAGACTTCGAGACATCTCAATCAGTAAACATGAGCATTTGTTTTCAGAAGTCCTCTTAACATGTTATGACATAATTTAATTAATCAAACACTTTCTGAATCATGATGTTGCCTTTGACCACATGATAAGGCAGCAGACACAATCTCTGGGGTAAAGCAGAATCCGTGATATTTGTCGATACTGCATAAATATTTGCCAAGTAGACTTTGGTCTCTAGAGTTTTACCCAAGATCGAAGTTTCTCCACAATAGAAGAACGGGTGGCACCTGAGAAATTGCTTTGCCATCCACCTTTTCATTCACAACGGGACTAAGTAGGAACATCCAGCAGGGGGAGTGTACTGGACAGACTTTAAGGCTGCTCACTCCTAGGCTCCTGTCCTTGTATAATGGCCTCCTCTGGAGTGTGGGTAGGGTCTGTGATTTGCTTCTAACCAACAGAATATGGCAGAGGGCATGCTCCTCCCTTGGTTACATTACATCATGTAAGACTCTATCTTGCCAACAGAGTCTCTCTCTCTTTCTCTGTGTCTCTCTGCTGGCTTTGAAGAAGTAAGCTACCACAAATCCCACAGCTACAATGAAATGAATTCCCCTAATGACCTAAGAGAGCTTGGGAGTGGATCCTTCCCCAGTCAGACCCCTGATGAGAAATAAGCCATGCTGGAAACCTTAACTTCAATCTCATGGGATAGTAAAGGTATATTGTCTTAAGCCTTAAATTTGTGGTAATTCCTTAAGCAGCAGCAAATAATTAATACAGTCGCTTAATCAAACCATATTGGGAACATAATCCAATCTTTAAGAGAGAACTTTTTAAAGTTAAGTCTCAGAATATTACCTATACTTAAAGACCTCAATGTTTAAGGAAAGGAAAAGTTCATTTACATGCCATTCAGTGCAATTCCCTACAGGGCCCAGGCTTTAGCCCACATCTCTCTTATCACACTTCACTATTCTCTGACTATACTCAACTACTCACAATGGCAGGCCCCTACCCTTCTCTTCCTTACTCCATACTTTACTTCATTTGTCTGAATAACTCACTGCCATCCTTCAGGATTCCATTCAGACATCATCTCCTTTTCAAAGTCCAGACTGGGCTCTCTTACAGCTCTGGTGTGTGTTTTTTGTCAGGACATACTAATTGCAATGATCCCTGAGGGCATTTTTTAAAAAGATTTTATTTATTTATTTGACAGACAGAGATCACAAGTAGGCAGAGAGGCAGGAGAGAGAGGGGGGGAAGGCAGGCTCCCTGCTGAGCAGAGAGCCCGATGTGGAGCTCCATCTCAGGACCCCGGGATCATGACCTGAGCTGAAGGCAGAGGCTTTAACCCACTGAGCCACCCAGGCACCCATCCCAAGGGCATTTTTTAAGGCCCAAGAAAGCTTATTGTCCATTTGATCCTTTAAGTTCTCAATATATCACACAATAGAAGTAAATATTGAATCACCTAGTTAATATTACGGTATAACCATAGTTTTCTTTAATCTTCTTACTACCAATTATTGTTATTCACAATACAACTACTGACAGGATCCCATCTAATAAACTGATGAACTCTTTCTGGTCCACTTACTACATGTAAATACATATAAATACAGGTTAATCTTCCAAAAGCTTTGAAATGAGATTGGTTACAGGAAAATTTTAAATATCAGTTACTGACTGTTGTATCCCTTACTAGAAATTGCTCTTGGCATCAGGGACCTGCCTTACCATTCCTCCAGTGCCTCTCACCCGATGGCTAGCTCTCTCTATATAGCCCTTCTATAGGGATAGAAAGGCCTAGGCCCCTTGCCTCACCTGGGACTATTCAGAAAAATCTTCCCAGCTCTAGAACTCCCCATAAGGTAGGCTGAAGGAGCTGCTCTGTATGTAGGTCAGTGTCTCCCTCCATCCAATCCTGCTTTCCTTCTGAGAGCAATTCCCAAGGAAACCTTCTGTGCTCAACCCTCGTCTAGGAATTTTTTTTTCAGGAAACCCAATTGAACACAATGATCATGGCTGAGATAGTAATGTTTTAATGCAATACTTTAAAAAGTTGAAGATAATGCAAAAAAAAATCCATGATGGAGTCTCCTGGGTGGCCACCTGGGTGGCTCAATTGGTTAAGCGTCCAGCTCTTGATTTCAGCTCAGTTCATAATGTCAGGATCCTGGGATCAAGCCCTATGTTTGGCTCCATGCTCAGTGGGAAGTCTGCTTCAGGATTTATCTCCCTCTCTTTCTGCTCCTTCCCCTGCCCATAGTCTCTCACTGTCTCTCTCTTTCTCAAATAAGTAAATAAATCTTTAAAAAATCCATGAAGAACAAAATAACATTTTAAATAAAAACAGAATGAATATTCCTGATTTTTGCTTATGCCTTGGGCTCCTGTATGACTTGGCCTGGTGCTGTTTCTATGTAAGCCAAACAGAATTAACTTTCTAAAAGAAGGTTTTTCTGTTCAAATTCCAACATGTACAAGGTGCATGACTTAAGAGGGCCTACGTGAAATGGTCCCTGTTTGCCTCTCAAGCCTTATCTCTTGACACTAATCCTCTCTTCCCATGAACATACATATTGCACTACCTGTGCATCACCTACAGAGACCTTTTTGTAGCCCCTAAAATGTTCCATGCTATCTAGCCTCTGAGCTTTGCATGTGCTGTTCTCTCTGTCTGTTCCCTGTCTTCTCTCTACCTAGCTGATTTCTACTCATCCTTTAGGATTCAGTTCAGATAGCAACTCACTTAGGAACCCTTCTTAATTCCCAAAAGACTGATTTAGTTCTTTCCTAGGTGATCCCACTAACATCATATTTTTACCCCTAAAGGAATATGTCTTCATTCAAACACCTTTGGTATTACCTTTGGTAATAACGAATAGAACCCCATTTTAAACAAGGCAAGCTAAAAAAGTTATTGAAAAAATATACTAGGATATCTCATAGAACCTGAAACAAAGTTGAACAACTATGCCTCAGGAAAGGTAGGAACCAACCGGATGACTAGAAGCTATTAGGAAATCAAACTGTTGATTGCCCAGTTGCCCTCTTTTCCTCTCTTCGGAGTCTTGCAATCTCTTGTGACTATTTCTCTTCTTACATCTCTCTTGAGGGCCAGATTTCTCTGTTGGGCATCTCCATGCTAGGTCGACCACCTCTCCACTTCTGGTCCCAGCTCCTATTTTCCCAGTTCAAACAATCTACTCTGTTTCACTAGCATTTCACAACCTCAATCCTAACAGACAATAAAGAGATTCTGAAAGATCAGTTGGAACTGAGTATCCTGGGGTAATCACTATGGCTAGGGAACAGAGTCCTATATTATATACACATATTTTAAAATATTTTATTTATTTATTTGACAGAGGAAGACACAGCAAGAGAGGGAACGCTGGCAGGGGGGTGGGAGAGGGAGAAACAGACTTTCTGCTGAGAGGTAGCCTGATGCAGAGCTTGATCCCAGGACCCTGGGATCATAACCTGAGCCAAAGGCAGATGCTTAATGACCGAGCCATGCAGGTCCCCCTGTACTGTATTTTAACATACAATATTATATTAAATAATGAGGCTCTTGAGGTCCCCTTTGTGGGCAGGGTGCTGTTAGACAAGGAAATACAGGTTATTGGTTATCACACTGGATTGCAATTGTCTGTTTATGAGTCAGTGTCTTCTACCAGTGTACAAGCTCCATGAGTATAAAGTCTATACCTAAATTTCCACTGAGTATCTATTATCTGACAGAGTAGTTAATACAAAGGAGGTGTTCAATAATTACTAGCTGAATAAATGAAAAGGATTGTATCTTTTTCTTTTTGTTAATACAGTTGTCAGCAATAAAGGTTATTTGATCTAGTAATGAAAGTATTAACGAAAAAATGATTTTCTTCCATAGTCTGTGAAACAAGTAGCTAGAGAATTGAGAGACTGAAGCTTTGCTTAGCATAGATTGGTGATGAATGTAACTGATTCACTCCTCCCCATCACATACTCCTTCCTTAACAGACTAATCTTCTTTAAGCCAGTATTACCTAGAAGTTGAACACAAGGCATAGGTTCATTGAAGACTCAATCACCTCTTGAATTATGAAGAATTTTTACTTCGCTTGAAGCTCTACTATTATTCACAAATGACTCAACTTAACCAGCCATGAATTTTTCCACTGAAAAATTCCCAACTGCTAAAGTGGCTCAGGGAACTTGAAGTAGTAGTCCCTAGGAGGGCGTATATGTTTGGGCATGCAGGCACACATTTTTTTTTTTTTAAGATTTTATTTATTTATTTGTCCGAGAGAGAGGGAGAGAGAGCGAACGAGCACAGGCAGACAGAGTGGGAGGCAGAGGGAGAAGCAGGCTCACTGCTGAGCAAGGAGCCCGATGTGGGACTCGATCCCAGGACGCTGGGATCATGACCTGAGCCGAAGGCAGCCGCTTAACCAACTGAGCCACCCAGGCGTCCCGCAGGCACACATTTTAAAAATCTTGGTTTAAAATCTTTCCAAATCCATGATGTGAGTTCATATTCTTCTATAAACATTTGACTCACATTATCCTGCAATCAGGATAGTTTAACTCTCTGGTTATTAATAGTATCACCTGGTGCTTGCCTGGGGTACTTCCTAAGGCCACGTAGACTTTGGATCGAACTACAGCACTGAGGTGCTGATTTCTGTCCTCCTTAGTCCTGCCTCATTACAAAATAATTATCAGCATTTCTTATTCCTAAATCTAAGGAGGTAACATCTCCCTAAATCTTTTCTTGACAGATGAAGCAAACTCTTAGGACATGCTCAGCTCAAGACAACTCTACCTAGGGAAAGTGCCTAAAAATCCTTGTCTGGTGACATACTTCTCTGCTTATCCCAGTGAGCCTAGACCAGAAACCTGCAGGTAGTCCTATTTTAAGGACTGGTTAGACTTATACAGTTACAGACAAGGTAAGCTTGTCTTGCTACGGGATCTGAATTTCTTTTTCAAGATGATCTCTCAAGATTCTTCACATAGAATGTGGTTGATTGAGTTTCAAAAGAAAAAAAAAAAGGAAAAAGAAAAAAGACATCTGGAGGTTGATTTTAAGGCTTTAAATATTATTGCCTGCAATAACTCTCGATTCCTTTTTCTTTGCCCGATAGGGTTAAATGGCAGAGACAAAGGTGGGTTGATGGTATTATCTTTGAGGGTTGCTGAAGGTCAGTTGTTGAGGTCCCAGGATCATATGACCAGTAATTCTATCTTCTGTTTTTTATTCATGACTCCTGTGGGGTCCAGTTTTTGTTAACTCCCACATATCTCTTTTCCTTTCTCTACCTCCCCTCCCCCAACACACATGCATATACATGTACAGTCTCTGGCAATGCCCACATCATCTGCTCTGAAGACTCAAATGTCACGACTCATGGTAAGTTTAATAAAGGCAAAGTACTTTCCTAAGGCCCCAGGAATATATTAACTTAAATGAAAAATTCCTTCTAAACTTATTTTGGCATATTACCAAGTAGGGCTGAATGGAAGATAGAGGGATAAATCAGAGGGCAATGGATTGCTTTTCTACCCTGGAGGTTGGAGATTTCCTGTTTTGGCTTATGTGGATTCTTCTAGAAAATCTTGCCATTCCTCTCATTTAAAGTTTGCTTTAATGGTCACAGTCAAACCAAGAAAGCTAGTGGGCTAGGTGTGGTAACATGATGGGCCAAGGGCCATTCAACCCTGCCTTGAGTATCTTGAGGAAATGTTTCTCCTCTCCTACTGTGCAGACTGACTAGTAACCGTGACTGTATTTGGTCTGTATTCTCTCCCAGAACTAGTAGGACTGAACCTCCTGCTGCTTGATTTGACAAGAACTGTTGGTTAGCAAGGCAACTATAACACGGAGCAGGTTTATGCAGCAGTATAGAGAAAGAAAGGTGGAACATACTTCTTATTGGTTCTCACTCCCCATCCCTTCTAAATTCATCAACTCTGCGGGAAGACCTGAATTTGGTCCCTGGAATTGCTGATGTAGTCAGACTCTGAGAAATAGTTATGTAGGGTACGACTCTGGCATAGAAGTAGGTAGACATCTGGGCAGTTTGCTTTCCCCTAGTTTACAAAGGACAGCCAACTGCACAAGACCCAGGAATGATTTGCCAAAGTCACCCAGTTGGCACTGCAGCCCATTCCAAAACTATATCTTGTGGTACCTAATCCAATATTTATTCCTTCCCCTTTAAAACACAATTTCACAAAAGGAGAATAGCTTTACATGCATTTTTTTTCTTAAAATACTTACTTATGAGAATGAAAATATTTAAAAATTCTGCTTCAAGAGACCAATTCATATAATGTTAAGTTTGAATTATATTCTATAAAATATAACTTTAACTATGAAATTTAGTTTATTTTTTGCTTCTCTACTTATTCCCTCACACAGATGGAGGATAAAGAAGAGCCTGCCTTTGGCCCATACTCTTATTAGACACAATTACTTACTGTCTTATTAAATACTATCCTCAGTGTAGTAGTTTGAATATTGATCCCCAAAAAGACACGTCCAAGTCTCAACCTCTGGCACCTATGAATATGACCTCATTTTGAAATATGTAGACTTTGTAGATATAATTAAGATCTTGAGATGCTGTCTCCTTGGTAGCTCAGTCAGTTAAGCATATGCCTTCAGCTCAGATCATGATCTCAGGGTCCTGGGATCGAGTCCCACATGGGGCTCCCTGCTCAGCGGGGAGTCTGCCCTTCCCCCTAGCCCTTCCCCCAAACTTGTGCTCATGTGCGCTCACTCTCTCTCTTTCTCTCCCAAAAATACATAAATAAAATCTTTAAAAAAAAAGATCTTGAGATGAAATCATCCTGAATGCAAGATGAGCCCTAATTCATTAATAGGTGCCTTTATAAGAGAAAGAATAGGGATATTTGAGTCTCACAGACACAATGACACAGAATGAAAACCATGAGAAGACAGAGGTTGAGAATGAAGTGTTGCATCTACAAGCCAAGGACAGCTGGAGCCACCAGAACCTACCAAAGAGGCATGGAACATCTCCCTCATAGCCTCCTAAGGAACAAACCATGCTGACACCTTGATTCTGGACATCTAGCCTTCTGAACTACGAGATAATAAATTTGTTATTTTGAGCACCAAGCCTGTGATGATTTATCCTGAGTAACTAACACACTCACACACCACTTGATACCTCTGCTTCTATTTATTTTTAGCTCTGCTCACTTTTCCTTTCTTTGCCTCTCACTACTCTTGAGTAAAGCTCTTTCCTTGATATCTCAAAAAATATTTATTAAAAGAACATTTTTGTCTTCATAATGAGCTTCCCCAGTTCCCTGTCCCTTCTCTCCATAATCGGGACCGAAACTACTCAGGGCCACAGGACTTGCATCCTAAGGACCTCTTCAGGAGCTCTAATCTAGCAATAGGCCAGCTGCTAGGGACTTGGCTCTGGCCATCCTTTTTTCTCCCAGCTTGCTTTTCTTCCCAGTCTGCCCCAGGCAACCCTTACCTCAGTGTTTCTAGTCATGGAGCCTTATCCTATTCCATTAGAGAATCAGAACCTGGTATAACTTGGCCCCTCTAAGGACTAGCACCTTGAACCAGAAAAACTTGAAGAGGGTGCCCACCCACTGTTAAACATACCCTACTAGTCCCTGGCAAACAGACCCCGAATTTGCTTTTACAGAAGAGAGGAACAGGTCTCCCTGCAGCACCAGCAGTGTCTCCTTTGACTTCTCCAATCAGTAGAGGTTACAAAGGTTTTTGTAATGAAATGCTCTTCCTTCCCTCCCCCTCTTCTACCAGTATCTTTAAATGCAATATGCTTACAATATAAGGGGAAATGCATTTCCCACCAGACCCTGAAGTGAGGTGGGGGGCACACCTCATTATTAGATATATTTTATGGGGGAGAAGTAAATTAGAGGCATATATTAGGAAGCACCCAGGGGCACACCCAAGGCAATGACCTTTAAAGGGCAGTAGTAAGTTACTTGACAGCATAACCAGCAAGTGAATGATCTCACTGTGAAAGGTCACCTGCAACCAGAACATTATTTCCTATTTCAGCACATAATCTGGTACCTTTTGACATATTTCTCTTCCTTAGGATGATCTGATTTCTGTGGAATAGACCAGATGCATTTCCTTTGCTTGGTGAAGGATATGCTCAATTTGGGTTCCTGGTAATACTATGACTGGAGGCAGGCCTTGCTATTTTTGTTGTTTTTAATGCTGGCTATTAAAAAGTGACATTTGCATCACTATGTGTTATTTTGAGATGCCACAGAATTTTAGTTTGTTGGGAATTAAAAGGGACCTCTGTAACACCTCTGTCTAATTCAGTTCTTTCACAAAGGAGGACACAAAGCTGGGAAGGAACAAAGACACCTGCCCAAGGTTATACAGCAAGGAAGGGGTAGACCTTGGCTCCCTATCCTCCCTCCTGCTGCGATCTCCACCTTGAGGCCACGTTCACAGGTGCCAGTAAACATTTAGTAGAGTGCATTAGCAGAATCTTAGGCTTAAATTTCAGGGAAATTTCCCAATAGGTGTCTCTCTTCTATAATCCAATGATCTCATATCTTGTCCTTACTTTGTTGCTTTCCCAATGGACCCTCAAAACCCTTGCTTTGATGTCCATGCAGATGCCATGTGCCTTGCGTGGTTTTCTAATCCAATTGCGTGACTCGATGTTCGCAATCTCTACCCATTGTTCTGGTGTGTTAGACCATGACACAGCTTGTCAAATCTTCTATCTGTGGTGATCATTGATGCTTCTCAGTCTTCAGTCTTGTGATGGGATTTTAGCCACACTGCTGGAAGGGAGGAAGTTATCCAAAGCAAATGCGTCAACCACTGAGCAGTTCTTTTTGGTCAAAGAGACTAAGTTAAACTGAAAGGCTAAACAGCATCCTACTGGCTGGGTTTTTGCTTGTTTTTTTTCCATCACTGGAAATGTTTAAAAAGATGGGCTTCAATGTTCTTTTAATATGTAATTTAAAATATTGGTTTTTGCATAATCACAATGATTTTGCTACAGAAACCAATTTATTGCAGTTAAGAGAAGCACCTCAGTCCCTGAATAGGTATTCGATAATATTCAATTGGCTAACCAGTCCCTCTCCTTCTGCCAGTGACTGTCCTGGGAGGTACAGTGGACTTTGAAGTGAAGAGGGAGCACTCTCTCTCACTCTGCAGTCAGCTATAAGTTCAACTGGTGTGAGTATGCCTGATTCTCTTCCTCTAAGTTTTGGCAACACCTTGATTCCATTCCTCTACCCAACACACACACACAAGCACATGCTTTATTCCCAATGGTCTGATCCAGCTCTGTTTTTACTTCAAGAAGGAAGAAAGGAGTAGGAGGGAAGACAATAATATTACTATGTGCCTGAATTAAAGTATTGTCCTTGAAATTGTTGGCCAAGAAAAAGTAAATTATTCTTAAATGACTTAATGACATGCCTGCATGCCATTCTGTGAGGTGTTTGAGTACACTGAAGTCAAGCTGAGTCTCTCCAAGCCATGGATGGGCTCCCTTGAATTAAGTAAGGTTCAGGGGAATCAGCAGGTACTCCTTAGCTTTCTCTTGCCAGCTGCTTTATGACCTAGCTCCCTGCAAAGTTCCCTCTTCCAAGGAGTAGTGTGATGTAGGCTCTTGCTCTGGCCAATGAATGTCTCTGTACGTTTACAAGCTTGCTTACTTATAAAATAGGAATAATGCTTGCCTCATCCTATTCCACAAATTTACTATATATAATGATAAAACAAGGAGGTAGAAAACTGCTTTTAGCATTCCAGAACAAAGAGGCTCCCTTAATGTGATTGCACAAGAAAATATTACATCACAACATTTCTCTACCTCTTGGTGTAAAACAGAAATGAAAGGTAGAAGTGGAGGATTTCTTTGGAAAACCTTTAGAACTCAGGACAAAGATTGTTTTAAGTTTCCTTTTCACTCAAAAAGGCTAAGAAAAATACTATGTTTATTGAACTGTGTATTTCTATGGGATATATCACTATATTGTAGCAGATTTTTGATATGCAAATTTCTATAAAATCAAAGATGCAGACATTCTTCTCATTGACTACCATGGGCTTTTGTATAATAAAGATAAGTACACAGTAAAATTGCAACTCAAGGAAGAATGTTCTTATCGGAAAGAACAGACAGGCAGCATGCTTCCTTGCTCCACAGCACAACAAACATTTTCATGACATTCTGCAAGTTAAATATGAATTTATTGATTTTGGTCACTTCTTGTTCAGAAATACATGGTGTCAAAGAGGGAAATGCATTTGTCAATATGATTCAAACAGCCCAAATGTTAATCCCCAGAATGTTCCTTCTGAAACCTAACTATGTGGTGTAGAATGTAACTAGAAAATTACTTGTAGGGCCTGAGCTTCGATCTGTATCCTAGTGACTAAAGTTCTGCAAAGAGAAGACAAAGATGTCATAAATAATTGAAATACGAGGGCAACACAGGTAGAGGACAAGGGAAGTATGCTGATGTGTGTGTTTGTGGTGTGAGGGCCGATCGAGGAGGGGGCATTACTTTAGCTGAGAAACAAGAGAATTATCATATCCTGAGTTTGTCACCCCAATGCACACTCCACATCAGTATCTGCATCCTTATTAACACCCCATGTCACATTTTAAAAGAATAAGAAAGAATAGAGAACATAGGATCACGCTCTTGCAAAAAGGAAACTCCTTTGCACAAGGATGGTCACATCTTTTCTCCAAAGTTCTCTGTTTAGAATGTTTTTCTGTTCTCATAGCAGTGGGAAACAGCAAGGCCTCAGATCAGAGATTCCTAAAGAGAGCTGATGCCACCCCCTAAGGGAGTTTTTGGAAATTTTGGGGGCACTGTTTTTGCTTGTCAAAATGATAGGCAGTTTTTCACATTCAGTGGGCAGATGCCAAGGAGGGAGTGTGCAGGAGAGTTCTACACAATAGAGAGTCGTTTCTCACTCAGCTCTTGAGTGTTCTACTGGACAATTATGGAGGCAAAGCCAGCTTATAATTACCTGAGGCCAGACTCCAACCCTGTTTCAAACACAAACATGAATTATTTTTGGCATTGTTAAAACCAGCTACATGAATTTTTCTAGGAATTTAAGCACTTAAGTATAACAAAGGAGGATTGTACTTTTTTTCTATTTTTTTTTTAAACCAAGATTTGTTCACCAATTCATAAAACCACATCCACGGGACTAATCCCACTAGTAGCATATGAATTGCCATTATACCAAAATGTATCCATCTGCATTGGTAGTAGCAGTTACATGTATAATGAATCTACATATTTTTAGCTGTCATATTTATGTTGATTCCATATACAACTGTGAGCATTTGACATCATTATGTCTTCAGAAAAGCCATATCATTTTATTATAATTTTTTCCTGTATTTCCTCATTACATTAAAATTTTTTTGAGGTTGGTTCAAAAGTATATGTGTATAAGTTAGATCATCTGTGGCTTACATTTCAGTATAGGAAAGAGAAAATTAGAAAATTAACATTAAAGAGGAGTGTTGTGTGTAATAGTATTGATACCCATTAGCATAAGTGAGATACCACATTGGCAAACCTGATCTCCCTCCATCTTGGTCAACTGTTGTGTGCTCTTGGAGAAGCCACATTATCACCTGGGTCCACCCAATGGGAAATGATGGGCTGCACTGGATCTCTTAGAGTTTTAAATCTCACCTCCATAACTTTGCCACTAGTTTAGGTTTAGAATATTGAAATCCTTTAAAAAAAGGAAAGCAGCTGAGCTAACTGGGTGAAGTAAGTATTTTAGAACTAATGCAATATGCTGAATGCAACTGTGTAACTGCTCTAGAGAAGGACAACCATGGTTAATTGGAAAGTGTGACATCCCTTAGGCAGGATACTATGGAGGAATAGTTGAACATATATATTCTTTGTGCATCTATTACAGTTATGCAACCATTAGATTCTTAGAAGAGAATTTTGAAAACATAGGAAATACTAGTATGTTAAAAATCAAGAATCAGGGGGCGCCTGGGTGGCTCAGTGGGTTAAGCCTCTGCCTTCGTCTCAGGTCATGATCCTGGAGTCCTGGGATCAAGCCCCGCATCGGGGGGTCTCTGCTCACCAGGGAGCCTGCTTCCTCCTCTCTCTCTCTCTGCCTCTCTGCCTACTTGTGAACCCTGTCTGTCAAATAAATTAATTTTTAAAAATCTTTAAAAAAATCAAGAATCAAAATTTCAAATTCAGTAGGAAAAATACGTCTGCAGAAACACAGAAGGCAACATCTTTGGGTACCAGAACTCCTGAATCTAAAAAAATATATATTATTTTCTTAATTTTACATAGCTCCTATAACAAATGTTTATTTCTTATTTAGGGGACACTGAGCTGCTATAACAAAATACCACAGACTAGATGACTAAAACATTTTGTCTCTTCTTATGTTTCTTGTGTCTTTTCTTATGAAGTATTAATCTCATGGATGAAGGCTCATCCTCATGACCTAATCAGGTCCCAATGACACTACCTCCTAATGCCATCCCACGGAGCATTAGGATTTCAACATATGAATTTTGAAGATATGCATTCTGTCTATAACACTGACTTTGTTCCCTGTTAAGTGGTATACAACTGAAAAGTTTTACTTCACAATTTTTTTTTGTTTAAAATTGTTACTTGTCTGTGAAAACACAATAAATTAAATGTAACCTCTCTTGATGGTTAGTCAATTGCAATGCTTCAAGATCACAACTTTAAATACTACAGACCATCCAGAAATAGAGATTTGAAAGGAATAGGATGTAGAGTTGAATCTGAATATATTACAGCTCTAGTTTTAGAAGTTTAATGTAAAGATTTTATTTATTTGAGAGAGAGAGAGAGTAGGAGGAGGGGCAGAGGGAGAGGGAGAGAGAATCTTAAGTAACTCTGCACTGAGTGTGGACCCTGACATGGGGCTTGATCTCATGACCCTGAGATCAAGACCTCAGCCAAAATCAAGAGTTGGTTGATTAACTGACTGAGCTACTTGGGCTTCTCTAGAAGTTTAACTTAAAAAACAAAACAAAATAAATAAACAAAAGATCCTAACTTCATCTTGGGTTTTGTGGATTTGTTTTGTTTTAGTTTGGTTTGGTCTCTTTACATATATTGAATTTGCCTATTTCTCATGAACAGTGATGCTGGAACAGAATCTGGGGCTCAAGTTAATAAAGGATTTAGTTGACTGATCTAACTTAGATTTTAAATTTTCAGATTGGATTTATGTTCTAAAAAGCAAATGGCATATATAGGATTACAGACCATAAATGTAAGTCTTTATGACTTAGTTAAATTACATTAAAATTTTAGCATCAGTATGCCCTATTAAAGCTGCTCATTGCTGATGAACTAAAAATGCAGTAGCCATACTCTGATTATATTGAGATTATCTGAGGCCAAAACTTTAGCTGAAAAGAGGCTCCCTCTGCTGAATTAATAGTGATGGCTATGTTTGGTTCCCTACTGGAAGTATCCTATGGCCTAGCCTTTCAAACTAAGGCCAAGTAAACAAACTCATTTCTCCCCTCTCCGCAGTTCCTATTGCCCTGGCCCTGCCCCTGTGCCCTATCCTGAAACAGCCTTGACGGCAAGAAGTCACCAAATATCACATGTATGTGGAGAAGGAAAGCAGCTAGCCTTTGACCAGCTGTACTGACCAGGATGATAGGTATTTCTTTTGCATCTCTGTTCTAGGCATCTAGCCAGATCCCCAACCACAGAGTAGTAAAGACTGGGTGGGGCCAGCCTGACCATCTCCCAGGCCAAACCAGAAGAAGCCTTGTGGGGTGTTTAAACCAATGTTCCTGGCCCCTCTGCTGCTGTTTGCTGTGACTGCCTGGGACTAGTGTCCCTGCATGCTCTCCGGCCCCTCCTGCCAGTAGTCCAGGTGGCACCTGCATTATTATGTAAACCTAAAGCTTGACTTGGAGCTATCTAACTTCCCACTACAATTATGTAACCACATTATGTACTGATATCGGGTATCACCCATGCTATGAGACTATCCCTGGACATGAGATTGTTAGTTCTATGATAGCATTCCTTCTAGGAACCAGCTACAGACCCAAAGGAGGTTTCTCAACCTCTCTGAAGCTGCTTTCTCTTCAGTAGAGTGGTATTTATATCTGTCCCAATTTATGGCTATAAAACCAAGCTCTAAACCAAAAGCACTTTATAAATTTTCAAGTGCTAAATTAATGTAAAGTTATATCATTTCTTTTTGCATTCATCCAAGTGCATATGGCAGAACAAAGCCATGCCACATTCTCATTGATTACCTTAATTATAATTATGATAATTACTGGTCTTTTTATTGACAAGCCCATCATTGCCTAAAGTTGATAGGCAGTGATGTGGTATTGGCATAAAAATAACTAGTCCCATGCTAAAACTCATGGACACACAATATAATAGTAAAGATGATTTGTTCAGCATATCAAGTACAGAATTATAAATTCCCTCAATTCAGATTTTCATTCGTTGTAAATGCATATTCTGAAGCTCCCTATTAGATCCAATTTATTTACTTTGTGTGAGGTTTCCTTTTAGTTTGAACACTGGTGGGCCCTGTAAAAGAATATTTGAGACAGACGGTAACCCCAGTTGCTTCTCTATTGGTTTGTTTGCATATTGGATATATATTTTTTTTATCACAGTTACTCTGCGATTTAACAGTAGGTGGCTAATGGAAATGTTATTTGCTGCAGTGGCAGACTAAATCAGTGGGCAATAAGGGGGTGAAGGGGGAGAGTTGGGGGGAAAGAAATGTGTTTACACTTGAAGATGTCACATGAAACAGCTGGAGCCCTGAGCCCTTGATGCTGGAACTGGCATGTTCTTTAAAGAACTCATCTACATTATTACACGCTCCTTCACACTTAGAAATCTATTAATTTACAATTAGTTGTATTGATTTTCTAGTAGATTTGTAATTTCTGTAATAATTTACAGAGTACTGAAGAAATTAACTATGCCCCTTGGAAAGATAAGCAATACTGAAAAAATAGATCCCAGCACGAGTTATTGAACACATCACTGAATGTCTGGATTTTTGCTTTAAATTCTTTATTATAGAAGAACTGATTGGGGAATTCCATTTGACTATCCAAGAAATACCATTCTTCATTTCCTAACTCATGCCTACTATATTTAAATAAGAACTCTAACCTAGAAATACACATAAGAATATACTCCTTCCTTTTTTTGTTTGTTTGTTTTGTTTTTTGGGGGGGAGGGGCAGATTCACCTGAAACTTCAAAACAAGAGGAGAAATTTTCCATATCAATCCACATAAACTCTAAGATGTATTTTTTCCCACATAACAAGATGTAGCAATAATTAGTCAAAAAGCATGAAAATGCTTGTAACTCCTTTGAATTAATTTTAGTTTCCTTGAAAGTTCTAGTGGGTACTAGATCTACCAGGTCCTGTTAGCCTTACTGACACAGAGGGGAAATAACCAGCCAGGTTGGGAGAGAGTTCAGTCTTCTGAGGAAGGCAGAAAGATGGAGAGAGCAGGGATATGGGGCAAGAAGCTAGGTCCAGCCAGGGGAATGGGTGTTTAGGGAAGGGATCTAGGAGGAGGTGATTCTATATTTAAAGGAAAAGAGAACTGAGTTACTATGTTTCTTGTCAGAGCAAATGCAACTGAGTTTTTAAATGTGTTTTCCACCATGAGATCCATCATCATTTCAGGATCATATCTAACCATAATGTGAAATATTTCAATCCTATACTGCGTTACTTTGCTTTATACTGTTTTTCTGTAATGAAATATTTTTCAAAATGTTTTCTTCTTTTTAGGAGTTAAAGGAAGTATCATAATGTGCTCATAGAGAAGTAGATCTGAGGTCTCAGTTCACTGTGGGTAAAATGTGACAAGACTAGGGGCTAAGGGCCTGGAGAACACAGGACTCTGGCCTAAGAAATGTCAGTGGGGCAGTTGTCCTTTGATACAGTATCACTTCTATCTAACACCACCTTCCCATGCACAGAGGTCTGGGATAAAATGAAACTTATGGCTTCACTTTGAATACAGTAGTGTGGTCTAGAAATGGCCATGTTATCACCCGGAAGTTGCTCCATAGAAAATGGTGAGTTAGACTAGGTCTCTGTGGTATCTTCCAAGTTTAAACCTCAACTCCATGATTTTGACACTAATTTAGACTTGAGAATATATAGCCCTTTCAGGAAGCAAAAACAGCTGAGCTCCCCATGAGGGTGCTGTAGTGATACCAAGTGGTCATGGATTCCTACAAAACGGTGGCATTCCAATCCTACACATTTCCATGACTTTCCTTTGGGGAGACTTACCTACTTCTTATTGTTCTGGTTTTGATTTTGTTTGCTTCTTTGGGTGTGTGGGTATGTTTTTTTAATCTCTCCTTTTTATTATTATTATTATTATTTTTAAAGATTTTATTTAGTTATTTGACAGAGAGAGAAGGAGAGAGAGCAAGCAAGCACAGGCAGAGGCAGAGGGAGAAGCAGGCTCCCTGCCGAGCAAGGAGCCCGATGTGGGACTCGATCCCAGGACGCTGGAATCATGACCTGAGCCGAAGGCAGCCGCTTAACCAATTGAGCCACCCAGGCGTCCCTTTTATTATTATTATTTTTTTAAGTATTCTCTGGTATAGTAATTAAACCAGATTTATAAAGACCCAGGAGAGGTGACTTTCTCACTTGACTGTAATTTCTTGCTGCTCATCTCAAAGTTCTATGACAGCACTGGCTGATCCACAGCTTCTCATTTTGGACCAATGCCCAGCTCAGAATAGCCACTCAGTAAATATGTGGTTATTGATATATTTATCATGTTTGCAAATGAGTTGGAGAAATATGGGTATGTTTAAAGGTCTGAATTCAGTATTCAGTATCCAGGTTAAAAATCTTTAAGAAGGCTTTGCTTTCCCCTATATTTGTAAAAAATTGTAACAGACAATAACAGAGTAGAGATTATAGTTTGGGGGAAATCTAAGAGTTTTTTTTTTAGTTCTGAACAATTTTGTATCATTTCATGACATTATCTGGCATGTTCCTGACCACCTACAGAGTTTCTGTATTATTCTTGAGAAGGAGTTCTCTTCAGAGACTTGGATTGAATGCCATTGCACAGAGTCATATTCTTCTTCCGGGTGTAATAAAATGAAATACATTTCTGATTCAAGTACTCTTTGCCTATCTTCCCTCTTATTACCAGCATTCGGTCTTGGAACCATTAGCTCTGGGTCAGTATAATGGAAATTTGGAGAAAAAAGTTGAGGTGGATAATCCTTTCAGTTATATGGTGTTCAATAATTTGCCTAAAGTGATTTTTAAGTTTAGTCAAATATTGAAAATTAAATCACAAGCAACTAGATCATTGTTATAAAAAAAGAGATTTAGTAAAAATCATGAGATTAAACATAGCACCAGGCAAGAGGCAGGTACTTGGATTCATGGGGCACTGATGATGCTCACGAAAGTGCGTGTTCATGAAGGCATGTGACCTCTCCATGCCTCAGGGGAGGACTGATGAAATAAAGTCCTTAAATCTTCCATGCATTTTTATGATGTTATATTCCTTGAAAGGTATTTATGAAGAGGAGGGGGGAAGGGACAATGGAACATATGAAGCAGTGCCATTTTAAAAGTCAAGACCTAAAACTAATTTCAAAATGGGAATTGGTATTCCACATGCATTCAGACAATCAGTTGTATGGTCAGGTCTTTCCAAAGGAAAACTGTTGTTATTTTCTTCCCCAAAGACCTAAAGGCAGATGTTTAATATAAAAGAGCAGGAACACATGAATATTCTGAGTGCTGATGCCAAGGAATACTTGCCATGTGCCAGGGTTATAAATCTTGCCCTCCTTCCCTACCATAAATCAGTGGGGCATGTTGATGCTCACAGTCTTCTGGTGTCTGTTTCTGCTAGGAATGGGAGAATTTCAGTGCTGATGCATGGTTAGTCACTGCAAATTTTAAGTAAAATCATGGCTCCAACGTTATAACTCATGTCCTAAAAGAACAAATGGACCTCACTGTGACAAACAGATCCATGCAATAAACGTGGCTCCTAGCCTTCCCTCCCATATGAGGCCTCTGGATTTCTGGTGGGAAAGAAATAGCTCAGTGAATACCAATCAGTTATCTAGTGGCTTCTTGAAGTACTGTGTCTTTTGAGGGTTTCTCCCTCCAGCAATGGGATAATGTAGTGATAAATGAGTAGCACATGCCATTCTCCCAAGAGACAGTCATGGTACTGAACTAAATCATTGCCCACCTCTGGTCCACACTGAACTATTTCAGCTCAATTCTTGGCCCACTGTCTGCTCACCCTCTGAATTTATAAAACATGTTCTTCCTTCTTAAAGTTTTCAACTTATTTTCAAATAAAGGCCATTCACCTGGAAAGCATCTAAGTAAAAGAAAACCTGAGTCTGATTAAATGTGAACAGAAAAGCTGCCAATTGTGGAATAACTGTTACATGGGGCCAGGCACTTTTCTAATCATCTGGAAAATGTTTAATAACCCTTTTGTACTATGTTATCTCAAGAGGAGTAATGAGTTTTAGGTTACATAACTAGCTGATGGTGACCAGTATTCAAACTAAGTTGTCTCTTTTTCAATAATCTTTTTAAAACTTTTAAAATGAAAATAATTTTAAATTTATATAAAAGCTGCAAAAATAAGATTCACCTAGAATTTACCCCACTTGCTTTATCATTTGTAGATTGTCTCTGTCTTTCTATAAATACAGAAATTAAGTATCATTATGTTCTTAGAAGCCATTGAAGATATGACTTATATCATGGCTCTTTCTCCTAAATACTTCAGCATGTATGTTGTGAAAATAGGGATATTTTCTTATATAACTGCAGAAAAGTCTTCAACTTCATTATATTTAACATTGCAGCCATGCTCTTACTCTATATTCCAATTTTGTCAACCGATCCACTAACATCTTTTATGGCATTTCTTTCCTCCAATACAGGATCTAGTCTAGGGTCAGGTATTAGTTTAACTGTCATGTCTCTTGATCTAGAATAGGTGCTCAGCATTTCTTTGCCGTTGGTGATATGGAAATACTCTGAAAAATATAGACCCCTCACTTTCATTTTTTAACATAAAAATTTACCCTATCATTTTGTGCTTGTCTGACATTTCCTGGTATTGAAATCCTCATCTCGAATGCTACATAGGTGATGTTATATTCTCATAGTATCACATCTAAAGTTACATGTCTCATTGTATTGCATCTAAAATTACATGTCTAATTGTCAGCATTAATTATAATTACACAGTCAAGGTGTGGTCTGATTACTCCACTATATAATTACATACATACATTCCACTATATAACTTTTCCCTTTACAGTTAAAAAACAGTCACTGAGGAAACATGATAAGGCCATGTTCCTCATCAAAGTTTTCCCTAAATTTAGCAACTCTTGATGATTTTGCCTTATCCAATCTCTACTGTGATGGTTATAAAAGGTTGACTTTCCAACTCAGGACTCCTACTCAGCACTCAGTGTATGCAAAAGACCTTCTTTTCTGCGATTGATTTATCAAATTATTATGGGATGTGGGCACGAATTCCTTCTTTAAATGATATATAATTGATTATGTTATTTAATTATTTTGGTATACAAATTGTCCCAGATCTACCCACAAAATCCCCTTAACTGCTGGCTTGTATGTCCTTGTGGACATCTTTTGTTGTGTTTACTTTTCTTTCAGTACCTTGCTACTTTCTAGCATGACAAGATATTTTGGTCTCATTTTCTCCTGCCCTACCCTGTAATTACTCATTCCTCCAAGGGCCCTAGTTCCTTCAAGTGGGGAATGGTACTGAAGATGATCTGGGAGCTACCTGTTCTCACTGTTCATGAGATGTCTCCCAATGGTGACTGAGCTAGGGATATGTGCACACATATACACACCCACACCCATACATATGTACATAAATGCACACATGTATGAATATGCATGTGTGCATGCATGTCATTTTATATAGCTATAATATCCATATCTATATATAAATTTAAGATATTTTAAAATAAATTATGAGTTCACATAAATCTAATTTCCAACCATTGTTACAGAGTTCTTTGTTATCTTCCCCATTTCATATTTTCATGACCCTTCTTTCTCATTTACTCATGTAATCTCATAATATATTTAAAGTTGATTCAGAATTGCTTCCCCCCACCACTACAAATATCTGAACACCAAACCTATGAAAGAGTTAAGGATTTTCTTATAAAATCTACCCTTACGGCCATTTGCTCAGTACTGAGGATAAGCAGTCAAATACTGTGTTCCTAACTTGTAGCTTGGATTCATTCTTCCTTTAGTGTGATTGAGAAATTCCTATGAAATATAATTGGGTTCACTTGTTTCAACTGCTTTCATTTTTAGTTTTTTTTTTTTTAAATCTCTCTCATCCTTACTGATTTAGCTTTATTTTCTGAATGTATAGAACAGTAGCATGCTTCTAAATGTTAAGACGATACAACAAGGTGTACTCAGAGGAGGTTACACTCTGCTGTTTCATCTCTGTCCTGTCCAGTTCTCTTCCACCCTTTGAGGTTAACCAATTTTCCCTTATCTCTTTTTATTTTTTTATTTTTTTTAAAGATTTTACTTATTTATTTGTCAGAGGGAGAGAGAGAGAGCGAGCACAGGCAGACAGAGCAGCAGGCAGAGGGAGAAGCAGGCTCCCCGCCGAGCAAGGAGCCCGATGTGGGACTTGATCCCAGGACACTGGGATCATGACCTGAGCCAAAGGCAGCTGCTTAACCAGCTGAGCCACCTAGGCGTCCCCAATTTTCCCTTATTTCTTATATAAAAACATAGCATATGCTCTTTCGTACTTAACTGTTTTCCTTCACAATCTCTCCTGGAAATCACTGTATATCAGTTCCTAGAGGCATTTCTCATATTTTTTTCCAGCTGCATAGTAATCCAATGTGTATATGTTCCATAATGTATTCAATAATTCCTTATGCTTGGATATTTAGGTATTTTCTGGTGTTGGCAATTATAAATATTGCTGCAATGAATAACCTTATGCATATGTATTCTCTTAGAGTTGGAGGTGTATCTTCAGGGTAAATTCTTAAATATAGGATTGCTGAGTTGAAGGTTAAATGCCTAGATATCTAGAAATGAATCTAAAATTATTTCCATCCTTTTATACTTGTATATGCACATATAAGTATAAATATGATATATATATACACATATATATATGATATATGGTTCCCCACACTTTTTGAATTATAACTTTGTGGTTTGTCCTACCAAGAAGTGGCATTTCTTTCTCCATCCTTTGTATTTAGGTTCATCTTTTGACTGGCTTTGGCCAACAGAATGTGGGGGATGCAATGGTGTTCCAGTTCCTAGTCTAGGCCTCCAGTGTCTCTGCATGCTTACACTCACTCTTTTGAAAACCTACCACTGTCATGTGAAAAAGTCTCGCCTCGCCTCGCCTGGCCCTTTTTCATCAGCCAGGCCCCAACCAACTCCATAGTGGCCAGCTGATACACAACTAGCCCTCTGAGATCAGCTGAGACTGATTCAGATCAGCTACTCACCTGACCCACAGACTCATGAATGACAAGGCATGATCATCACATGAGGTCACTAAGTTCTTAACCGTTTGTTACGTGGTAAGAGATAACTGGCATAGTCAAGTCATAGCATCATCTTAGAGATAGCCCTTCTAGATAGTATAGGAAAAAAAGAGTGATCTTGGTCAAAGAAAGGTCTTTCTAAGAAAGTTACTGTTGGATTAGATGGAAGGGATTGGCTGGAGATTGCTTAGGTATTACCCCATTGGTCACAGGAATATGGAGTACTGGGTCCAAAATTTGAGTCTCAGTTTTGGCTTTGCACTAAGCAGTGATATGCTAAGTACCAGAGTCCTGAACTGCTATGTTCTCATATGTGAAATGGGGACATGGACTGAATCCTCGAAGTCTCTCTCCACCCTGACTTGTGAACTGATGTGTTAATTTCATCTGGTCAAAGTTTGAAGTTTTGCTGAGCTGACCAATGAATCCTGATTTTGGAAGGCAATTAATTGATAGTAGTAAGACAAGGAGTCAGGCAGGGAGAGTTCTCTGGGCAATAAATATCTCTGCTAAAAATAAAAAGCCAAAAACATATGTTGTTGCTGCATCTTTATAGTTAACCAGATAAGGTAAAGTCCACGGGGAGCTTCCTACTCACACTCTACAGGTATTTTGAAGATAACAGTTCACAGTAAACATCTCACAATTGTATCTCTTTGTAAGCATTTCTGTTCAGTTCATGCAGGCCTTTAAGAATAATTTTGCCCAGAGGTAACAACAGGCTTAAGTCAAGGATGGATAATGTTCACCTAACTTGAAGAAGCTCATGCAGTATTTGACAGAACATTAAATTCCAGAGAAAACATCACAAAGAGATTTATTCTGGTTTTGAAAATATGACTAGCTTCACCAGTTAGTACTGTCTGCCAAGAGGCATGCACACGTGCGCTCACACACACACACACACACACACACACACATCCAGGTTCACTAATACTTTCTACTGGGGAGCAGCCAAGGTTACAGAGGAAAGCCTGGGAAGTCCAGAGGGTATGGACATGCTTGGTCTAAGGGCGGGAGTAGACATGGCTCTTGCAGAGTACATTACTAGTTTCTCTCTCACTTGCACATTCTCTCCCTTCCCATGTCCCTTCTAGTCCCACTTCTTGCAGGAAGGAACATCAGCTGTTTCGGAGAGCAACCTGAGTATGACCTCAGGAGGCATTCCTCTCAGGAACACCACTTGTCAGACATCCTATCAGCTGGCTCTCTGGGGGAAAGGTGGCCACGGGAGGAGCACCCAACAATGTGGGAGAACAGAGTGCCACCTGGGTACCTCTCATTTTGGTGAGAAAGTGATTCCTTTTATTTCAGGAGATATTTGTTACTTAATTGGGCTAAGTGTAGTAATTGAGAACTTAAAACAACATTGACCATGCTCTTCTTTACCTGACTGGGAAATAGTCTTCAAGGGGTTGGACAATATTTTCCTGAAGTTCTATGAATAATAATAAAAAAAATTCTCCCATTCTTCTTTGCTTTTTCAACAAAACATTTAAGAGCTGAATATGTTTAGATGGGAATAATTCATGTCATTAGCATTGTGTGCTGGGTGCACAAAGACACCTGATAAAGTTCCTCTGGTGTAACATGACTGGCTTCATCATCTTAGCCTGAAGGCGCATTCCTGAGGGACCTATGTTCCAGCTCAGTGTTGGCCAACTTTTTACATAAAGAGCCAGATGGCGGGACGCCTGGGTGGCTCAGTTGGTTAAGCGGCTGCCTTCGGCTCAGGTCATGATCCCAGCGTCCTGGGATCGAGTCCCACATCGGGCTCCTTGCTCGGCAGGGAGCCTGCTTCTCCCTCTGCCTCTGCCTGCCTCTCTGTCTGCCTGTGCTCGCTGTCTCTCTCTCTCTCTAACTAATAAATGAATAAAATCTTAAAAAAAAAAATATTAAAAAAAAAAAAGCCAGATGGTAAATATTTTAGGCCTTTTTAAGACCATAAGATCTCTGCCACAACTACTCATCTTTGCCATTGTCCTTTGAAAGCAGTCATTAGTGAGATATAAATGAATGAAGGTGACTGTATCGCCTTAGAGTTTTCAATAAAACTTTATTTACAAGGACAGATGGAACAAAGAAAAACAGAGAAAAAGAAAAACAGGAAGATATACACACCCATATTTTGCTAATGCCTGTTCTAGCTAATTTCCCACTAAGTAATTATGTGTTATCTAATTTCTTTGAATCTGTCTCCTCATATGTCAAGTGGGGACATCACCAAATTTTTTATCCCACAGGTTTCCACAGAGACCTTGGAAACATTTTCAAAGGCATGAAGTACCATATATATGTAATGGGCTTTCATTACTAGGGAGATCAACAATACTAACTTGGATCTCATGCAGATTCTTCTAGGACTTTGGCATGCAAAAGCAGCCTCCAAGTTTCAAATAAACACCTCCATCCCCATCACAGCCTATTTTAGATGGATAACTATTGCAGGCTAAGCCTGGATTTGGTATTGAAATCGTACACTTTCACTCTTGGGGCTATGGCAGACGTGTTATGAAGTCATAACAGAAATATATTTCTCATGCTCAGCACGAGGATTTGAATTAGGTAAACAAATCTCAGGATCCCTTCTCTGGGCTTTCATATCAATGTCCCATTTCCTACAATTTTCTCCTTTCTTTTCACAGTCTGTCTATGTTGATTTTTCTCAAGATATATGCACATATGTGTATCTAGATAAATCTCTAGGAATATGTATGCGACATACAGTTTTTCTCCTTCCCTGCACAACGTGGTGAAAGCACACATGGAGACCCAATGATCCAACTCATGACAGATTAACTTAAGGGGCAATGAATCAGTATAGGATAACATAGTCATACATGGACTCCATGTCAGCTTCATTACTTGAGTCCTACCAATTTAAGGAAAAGCAATAAAAAGAATCTCATTTGCTTCTTCTGTCATAAAATCACAGTTCACAACCAGCAATGCGTGTAGCATGAGATTTCCAGAGTCTCTGCAGAAACACACACATATTCTTGTGTTCCTATCCTATCAATGGCTGGAGCCTGGCCTTTGCCAATAATAGCCAGGAACCTGGAGCCCACCCAAGGAAAAATGTATTATCAGAAACTTTGAAACAAGTAGCTGCTAAATAGAGGTTTGATAATAGAGTCAAACTTGGCTGTCACCTGCTGCTCTGTTTTGCACTGTAAATGTAGGAATATAGAAACATTTTAAGCAGCTTAGGGGCAGAAATAATGGAAAACTAGTGATTTTGGTAATTTACATATTTATAGAGGCTGTGGAGATTTTAGTCAGGAAACAATGAAGAAAATATAGTTGTCAATGATCAAATGCTACCTGCCACGAGGAGCTAAAACCAGTAATTTACAGCTAAGCTCAGTTACACCTTAGAAATTACTGCAAAAAAGAAAAATAAAACACCAAAAATGTACATTTTTGGTTCGGGTTATCAGCTTTAAAGCTCTATAAAATGAATGCATTGAGCATGTGACACTTCATACAGGTAAAAAATACCATTATGGAGAAAAATAGCACAACTGAAAAACGAACTGTGCAAACGGGTGATAAGGTTTCATGTGCTGCTCTCTTGGGAATATCTGAATTTCTATGACAACAAAGGCCTTCAGTCAAAGGAATAACTTTCTAATAGTATAATCCAAGGTATCACAGGTAGTGGAAAAGATTCCTCCTACCGTATGCCATCCCTACTGGGTTCTGGCCAATGTCCTCAGTCAGCCTCCAATTGGTCAGTGGACCTCTGCCATTTGTAGAATCCATTCTCCCCATATAACCTACCCCAAAGATAAATTAAAGCCCAGCACAGTGCCTGGGTGAACACAGAGAGAATCTCAGAGTAGCTGGAAGATGAGCACTTTTCTTTCCTACCCTGTCACACATAGGTAGGGCATCCCTTTACCTTAGAGAGCCACTGCCTAACCTGGATAAAGCACAGAAGAGAAGAGATAATATTTATTGAGCACATACAATGAGACATTATTCCTCATAATGGTATTATGAGATGGGTATCATGATGTCCATTTTATGGAGAAGGAAAGTTGCCAGAAAGCAACTTGCCCATGAAGCCACAGTGGGCAGGTGGTGATGTTGGTAAACTGTATCCAGGTCCCATTCTCAAGGTCATATTTCTTTTGCTCTATCAATCAGGATATCTCACTTCCACTCTCTGTAGACTGGGGCAGCAAGCTTTAGCAAATGGGTAGGCTATCATAAAATTGGACTGTAGCTCTATTTGTTAGATACCAGGATTTGACTTCTCTCTCTCTCTCTACCTAACAGTAGGAATTAAAGGATTGTGGGAGGATGAAATAACAGTGACAAAATTAAGAAAGGTAGTCTCATAATACAAGCATCTGCTCTTTCCTGGCCATTTGTGTCCAGAACTCTCTGGAGAGAGTTCTCCTGCTCACTCTTCCTGGGCTCTGCATCAATCCGTTGTACCCTCTCTAGTTGGCACATTGACACGTGTCTAAGGAAGTACCTGCGGTAGGTCCTTATTGACTGACCCATTGGCCAAACAACTAAACCATGATTATGTTTTCCATTTTGTTGCAAGACAGGGGAAGGGGCTGATGACATCCACATTGAGGAAGAATAAAACACAGAAATGGGGAAAAGGTAAAGGTAAAAGGAGAAGTGTGGTGAGATGGGTAGAGGGACTGGAGGTGATATGGCTTCAGAGGTGCTGTGGGTAGGCTCCCCAACTTCCCTGACATAGCCACTGAGGGCAAAGGTTTGGGTGTAGAATGAGCCAAGGACTGAGGGAAGGTGTTGTGGATGGGCAGTGCCCAGATTCTGAGTCTCATATCCAGCCAGTTCTCTTTAGCTGGATCTGTTTCTTTCACCTTCAGTTTTCTACCTGGTCATACACATGGCAGACCACAAGCCTGGTTCTCACTGTTCATTTGCTCCCTATGCTTAGCAGACCCATGTGAATCTGCCCCACTCCCTAGTAAAAGATAGAAAAACTCTTGGAGATCCAAGCAGAACTTTTCAAACCTCATAAATGTAAAACATCCTCTCCCACTTTCTACCTACTCCCTACAAATTCTAGAAACATCTAAAGACATTTTTCAATGGAAAACTTTAAAAGGCTCAGCCTGCAGAAAAGCCACAGGCCCAGAGATATTAAGCGGATTGATTTCAAGATGCTTCAGAATTCCATTTGCTCAAGAGTTGACAAAAACATTGGTTGAACCCTGGATCTGAAATGGGAAACCAGTCCAGTTGCAAGAGTGGTGACTGACCCAGACTTTCAGATTGAAAGTGGCCTCTGGACACCTGAAGCATCAGGCCTGGGCTGAATGTATAGTGTGGTCTGAAGGAGAGTCTCAAGGTAGGCAGAGTGGGAGGCCCCATTCAGTTATCCTCCTCATTTCTGTGAAGTCAGTGGCCAGTTTTGAGGTAAGAGGAAGATTAATCAGACACAGGCAAAGCTCAAACATCAAAAATCTCTGTAAAGACAGAGGGAGGCAACCCCTGTCCTGGTTATCACAAGGAGAGGACTTTGAAAAAACTATTAAGGATAAAGCCACCTAAATCCTCAAATTTCAACTGACAGCCTAAAGTCTAAACATTTTACAGTTATTTTAGCTGAAGTTAAGGCTATTCTCTGGAAAGGCAAAAGAAATCTGTTGTATTGATGATAGGAGAAAGACTGAAAATGCTACCTTTAGCAAGATCTTTCTGTAAGCTCGCATTGTATCTTGTTTGATCTATGCCTAAGGCGGTTCAAAGACTGGGTGTAAGAATGTAAGATTATCTTCCACCTGACTGAGAGCCCTGCTTCCTGATATCCTACCCAAACAGACTTACAAATTATTCCACAAAGGCCTTTCCAGCAGCAACCCCTGGATCCGTCCCCTGTAGTCATCGGCTGGGACAGAATGCTCTTTAAGAATGACTCATTGCTCCAGGCACTTGTCAATGGCAGTCACCAGATGAATTTGTTGTTCTGTCCCTGCTCTCTTCTTCCCGGAGTATCTTTAAGAAATGTTCTGCTGGCCAGAGCAAGCATCTGTAGATTCCTAGAGTGTAAAAGCCGGAAGGGAGGGAAGCACACAAGAGGCTGCAGAGTTCAACCCTCTCATTTCATCAATGAAGAATGTAAGGCCCAGAGGCAGGTCAGAAAGTAGGTATATCCTCACAAGAGCAAGTAAAAATGCATTTTATTTTATTTTATTTTTATAACCATACAATATATTATTAGCCCCAGGGGTACAGGTCTGTGAATCACCAGGTTTACACACTTCACAGCACTCACCATAGCACATACTCTCCCCAATGTCCACAACCCCACCACCTTCTCCCGACACCTCTCCCCCCAGCAACCCTCAGTTTGTTTTGTGAGATAAAGAGTCTCTTATGGTTTGTCTCCCTCCCGATCCCACCTCAATCTGTCTATGAATAACCTCTAGGCTCTGCCAGTGAAGCCAAAAGGAAGAAAATGAAGTTAAAGACGATCAAAAATGCTAAGAAAGTATCAGTAGAGAAGCAAATTAAACCATGGTAGAAATTTTCTAGAAATCCTTTTCCCTTTCTTCTTCATTAAAAGCATTTCAAATCTCAGACAATTTAGTTAGTATTGGATGCTGTATGAGTATTTGCTCAAGAAATACTTGAGGACAGGGATGCCTGGGTGGCTCAGTGGGTTGAGCCGCTGCCTTCAGCTCGGGTCGTGATCCCAGGGTCCTGGGATCGAGTCCCGCATCGGGCTCTCTGCTCGGCAGGGAGCCTGCTTCTCCCCTCCCCTCTCTGCCTGCCTCTCTGCCTGCTTGTGTGATCTCTGTCTGTCAAATAGACAAGTAAAGTCTTGAAAAAAAAAAAAGGAAAGAAATACTTGAGGACAGAACTTATCATCTGTCTATGGCCAAACTAATTTAAGTTTATTTTCACACATTCAGAAAACATTTCCTGTGATCTCATTGGGTGCCAGGCTCTGGAATGTAAAATGAGAAAAAGCTATCCATTGCCCTCAACTTGTTCATCTGTGGGTTTCATAGAATTGGAGCTTTGCAAGAGAACTCGAGTAACTCTGCATCCATTTAGACTAATGAGAGGATGAAAAGTTCACTCTGTGATCAGCCCTGGTGAAAACTTACAAAAGAATTATCTTGCAGGCCCATATATTTTTGGAATTCATCTATAAGCTAATATTTACCCTTTTTTAAGATCAGTTAATTTCCTGGTATGCTTGAATATATTTCATTGATATGAAAATTAGAAGACCTGTGTTTGTTGTTTTGTTTTTCCTTATGGTTCCATAATTTAAAAAAATTTATTTAAATCTAATTAACTAACATATAGTGTATTATTAGTTTCAGGGGTAGAGTTTAGTGATTCATCAGTTGAATATAACACCCAGTGCTCATTACATCAAGTGCCCTCTTTAATGCCCATCAGCTAGTTATCCCATCCCCCATCCATCTCCCCTCCAGCAACCCTTAGTTTGTTTACTAGAGTCAAGAGTCTCTTATGGTTGAAGACCTGTGGTTTTAAATAAGCATAAACTCTCGTTTTCAACTTCACTATCTTATATATAACCAGTAATGTTTTTTTTAAAGATTATTTATTATTTAGGAGAGAAAGAGAGAAAGAGAACACCAGTGGGAGGAAGGGGAGAGGGAAAGGGAGAAGCAGTCTCCCACTGAGCAGGGAGCTCTCAGCAGCCCTTGGACTTGATTCCAGGACCCTGGGATCATGGACCCAAGCCAAAAGAGACACTTAATGAACTGAGCCACCTAGGTTCCTCTGTAACCAGTAACTTCTACACTAAAACACCCACAGTGGATGGTGACTGTAGGGGGAATTTTGTTTTCTCATTTTTGTTTACCTATATTTTCTAAACTTTCTAAAATGAACATATTTTCATTCAAAATGTAATAAACTCTATATTAAAGCCATTGTGTTACTTTTGGGTTATGTGCTAATGGAGAAAATATGTGTGTGTGTGTGTGTGTGTGTGTGTGTGTGTGTGTGAGTGAGAGAGAGAGAGAGAGAGAGAGATAAAGAAAGATTGGTCAAAAGAAGAGAACTTCTTCCCAACTCAGAGTATCTGATGTGAGAAAAAGATGGTACTCAAAAGCAGGAAAAGCCACTCAGAACCCTGAGTTCCAAAGCTGAGAGGACTTGCAAGGTGATACTGAGAAAGGAAGATCAGTTCAGGCAACCAGGTATGAGGTGAGTCATAGACTTTTGTAGTAAAGGAATCTGACTTGGGAAAGAAAAATCAAGAATATAAATATATTAGTTAGGGTAGACAAACTGCTATAACAAATAGACCCAAAGATTGATAGCTCAAATATAAGAGAATGTTTTTCTTTCTTCCTAACAGTCCAATGAGAGCGTCTCAGGATGACACAGGTTCTGCTCCCCTGAGTTTCTCAGAGATCCAGGCAGGTCATTAGCTCTGCTTCAACATGTAGCCTCCAACATGTCATTGGTAGCTGCTTTTCCAGCCACAGGAAATGGGAATAACATGGAGGGGCACCTCTAGGAGATTTTCTAGGCCAGGCTTGTAAGTTATGGACATCATTTCCATACCCAGTCCCAATGGGGAAACTAGCCCTACAGTCACAATTATAGTTGGTCAGCCATATAACCAGCTACTATTGGAGAAGGGAAGGCTCAATATTGGTGAATAGCTAGCAGTTACTGCCACAAAAAGAATGAACCACAGGAATGAGACAGCTAGTAGAAGTCAGTTAAGAGGCTTCTCCTGGGAGCACAGTGCTAATGTGCAGCATGAAGAGTGTATGGCAGTATTTCAAACGATGTACTCCTTAGACTAAGAAACCTGGAAAAATTCCATTCTGTAGCACCATCTTGAAAATTCATAATGCCTATTAGTATATACAGTGATCTTAGAAAAAAAACAAATTGATATTTATAGAAATAACTTCCTAAGCTTTCCAGCATTTTCCACACATATATGACAGTCAATCAAGTTCTATTTGTGGGTCAATCCACTATCTTGAAATGACTAGTGTTTGGAAATGCTGTTGGCTATGCAGTTTCTGAGTCTATCCTGGGTATAGTGCATATTTAGCAAAGATATGCATTTCCTTAGTCCTTAGTGGTAGAGCCAAATCTATTTAGTGTGTTAGCAATTGACTAGGAGGCATTTTTATTTTGTTCTATCAAACCATAAAGAATAACCTTGAAGTAATCAATCAGACGAACTTTTTATGTCTTCTTTCCTCATCCATATAATGAGGGCCAAGATATTGACCTATCTTGTAATGCATTTTACAAAATCAACATAAAGGTTTATATTAATATTATTAATCAAATTAGCAATGAAATGGCTAATAAGTAATTAGCTATGGAACAGCAACTCAACTATAATTGTGTGTGCAAAGATTTGCTACCTCTCTTGAACACCTGACCTCATGGAGGACATAATTAACACAACTTCTTATCTTTTGATATTATGGATGGCAAATAAGGTCTGGCTTTAAAAAATCATTTCTGGCAAATGAATCTTTAGAAGGCTTATAAAAACTGATGTCTCACAATTTAGCAAAAAATATTTATTAGGCTACTTTTCTAGGTTTATGGAGTCTAAAAAGGAATTTTGTACTGTTTCTGGCATCCCCAAACATACAGGTATGCATGTAACTATGACAAAAAGTCAGGATGTGATAAGAGGGCTGCAAAAAATTTCCTATAAAAGCATACAGGGAGAAGATCAGAAGTTTCAAGAAAAGATAGTATTTAAGCTGCCCTTTGAAGAATGGTTAGAAATTCAGTGAGTGAGATAGAGGTGGTGAATAAGAAATGCAAGATCACAGGATAGTTTTCACAATTAGAATTATATTAAGAAGAAAATTAAATCTTTATTAGCACTAACCATAAGTGACTGCTACAAAGAAACAGCCAACTCTTTAGATTGGTTTTCCATAAGTGTTTGCAGATCATTTGTTTGGTGACAGGTTAATGTGGGTTCTGAGAAAAACAAGGCTCCCATGGTCAAAAAATAAGCTAGAGAAATATTAGGTTAACTGAGGTTAAACCTGTTTCATTACCATGTGCTTCTCAGAGCACAAGGATATGCAAATGGGCTCTGTGACACTCAAAGAGGAAGAAACAGAACAAAGAATTTTCCAAATGGAAAATTAAGGTCCAAACTTTCTCAGTGAACATTCATTCACATCATACCTTAGGGACAGTGTAAACCTTAGCTGGATTTGTAATGTTGCTTTGATATTTGCGTATTTTAAATGCAACACATGCCACAGGAATATAGCTCTAACAAGTGTTTGGGGCCACCTCTCAGAGATGCTTGAGGTCATTCTGACCAAAAATGATTGACTTTTCTCTGGATGCTACACTATCCAAGGCTTAAATTGGAGAGTCACCATTATGAAAGCCATGTAATGCCAGAAGATATTCAGGCCTTATGTCACAAGAGGAGTCTATTGATCTTTGAACTAGAAACAATATCCTGAGGTAGTGAAGAAAGAGAGAGGGACATTTTGGTTATATAAAATATCAAATACCATGTAGGGGCCAAGAGATTTAGAATCTTTGCAAACAGAGACGTCGGTCTGCCTGATGGGAGCTGAAGAAATGGTCAGGGATATCAGTAAGGGGTTCCTAAGGATACATAAGGGAATCAATATGAATAAATAAATGCAAAGACTGTTTATTAATATTCTATTTATAAAAGGCACAGCATGAAGTCTTAGCAATGCCTCCTAGTGCTACATACAAAACACATGTTAAATAAATGAACAAATATAGCAAGGCTTCCTTTACTGTGGTTGAGTTTCTGATTCTTTCCTACTCTTCCTGACATAGGTGTCAATCCTCATAATGTAAGTCCCAGGGACAAGGCAGATCTCTTCCTACCCAGAGTGTGATAGAAACTGTCACATCACAATGTAAAAAATGATCTACATGGAATTTTTTGAATATAGCATGGAAAAACTACTTTAGAAAGAATATACAGTCCCTTTATACATTACAATGAATGAAAGCAGAATGAACACAAACAAAGGAGAAGACAACTTAAGTTATTATGTAGCTACATCAAGTAGTCATTTTTGTGTTCTTCGAGGGTGACACCTGATGAACTCTCTTATTTCTACAAAAATTTCCACTTACTCATAATTAAGAGAAATGTACTTTGAATAATTTATGTTTCCAAATAACTATCATACTTTTCCATGAACACACAGGTCTCTGAAGATGTACAAACCATAAACTGGCTGATATTTACTGAAGAAGTATTATTAACAAGGCACATAAACCTGTTTAATCTTCACAACATCCCTATAATGCTGGAACCATTGTCCCATTTTATAGATGTAGAAACTGAGGCACAGAGGTGGTAAGTGACTTGTTTAGAGTGATGGGGTTAATAGCTGGTGAAGCTATGATTTAAATTCCAATCATCTGCCTCCAGATCCTACATTCTTAAACTATAAAAGCTATTTCTTCTATATGTATATGAATATGATTCCTTCAGAGAAATTAGATTCTGAGCATTTAGAGGCTACCCAGGTGTTTAAATAAATTTAGTTATGTTTATGAGAAAATCCTGTTTTATCTTTTATAATAGAGATAACTAACTAGATTAGGCAAAACATTCATAATAACTTCCCAAGGGACAGACTAATAATTTTTTCCCTTTGAAAATAATGAAAACATGACATATGGCATTTACATTGAATCTGGGGAGTCATCTGGCCTCCTTCCTTCCTTAGATCTGCCAGCAATAGTTCTGTTTGCAGTGTCTGAGTAGGCGAGCTGCCTACATTCAAAAATGGCATAGATAACTGGCACAATTAGTGAGAAAATTGAGAGGGTTTCTGTTTTTCCAGAATTATCGAGGTAACTACTGCAATTCTTCACTTCCCTTTGGCAGATGACCTGCTGGCCAAGCACCCATTAGCTTCCTTTCTCATATCTCACCTGCTTCAACATCATGGTCCAGGGCAATGCTATTCATTACAACTCGTTTTACTACCACAGCACTGCTCATTATGAATGACCTGTGTGTACACTTTTGCATCTCCAGCAAAATGACAAAAGACAAAATAGCAGAACTGGCTCATTTCCCAGTGAGCTCTTGCAAATTCCTTGCATGTTTCAGAGAACATATCATGGCTGATAAACCTTTATCAAGTTAAGATCAGGGAAATAAACATAATCATAGTTTCATGTGAGCCATTTTGGTATATATAAGCACGTGTCACCAGCCTTCCTTCTCCTTTGATCCACCCTGTTGGGGCCGGACAGGTAGTGTCCACCCTCTCTCTGGGCTCTCACTATGGCTGTTATCATCCTTCCCTAGTACACAACTGTGCTGGCTCAAAACCGACAACACATTCTTGTCGGTGGAGCTCCTGTAGACTGTGGAGTGGAATTCAGTCTTTATAAAACCTTATAGGGAGTCAGTTTGCCCCAAGAGATGAAGTCCAACAAAATGATCAAATAGATGAAGGTTTGCTTCTGATATTATCTGTCTACTCTCTTGCTTCTCCCTCTGGAGCCCTTCCCTGACCTGTCTCCCAGGAGCTGGGCACAACAGACTTTCTCCCGATGCATCAAAACCTTCCCCCAGGAAGGGGCCCAAATGAATAGCTTTACAACTTAATGTGAATATTTACTTTCTACATAGTGTATAAGCTCTTCTACCTAATGATGGAATACAAGCCTTTCATTTTTATAAATCAATGTCAGCTATCAGGGAGTAAATGGAAGAAGTTTTTGAAAGAGGCAATGTTCTCAGGGGTCACCACTCAAATGCCTACAGATGCCAGTCTGGTATGTAAATGAGTAAAGTGGGTTGGAGTAAGACAAAAGGGAGTGAGGCCTGGTGCAATTTGGAGAACTCACAATTTCTCCAAACACATTGCCCTTGGTGTCACAGGAGAATGCAATCCTAGCCTTGTTAGATATTCTTTGTTTCAATAGAAATGGACAATATGTCCTTTTATGTGACTTTTTCTAATTATTACATGTTGCCAATCCGTTGAAAATCTAAAAATCCTCTATAGGCCTAACCAAAATACAGTGTGGGCCAGAGCTATCCCAAGAGCATGCAGCTTGACACATCTACCTTGGACATCTGGTCTTTAGCTCTAAATCCCATAACCCCTGCATATTTAAATTGTTTATAGTGGTAGCTCCAAATCTGACCTAGTGCAACAGATGGGAATTAACATCTTTCATGAGGAGAATCTTTTATGGTTTTCAAGTCCCTGTTAACACAAATGATATTATTTGATTTTCAAAATCATCAATCTGTATAATCCTATTATTAGTTATATGATAAGATATTATTATATGCTTGACTATGATGAAATATATGTCTCTATGTGTATACCACATTTATATATACATGATATTGTATAATTGTCTGCTTTGAGAAGGTGTGATTATGGCAAAGTTCTCTACAAATTCTTTAAGGTAAACTGCATAATTTATACACAACACATAATACCAGATCATGCAAAAAGGGACCTCAGAGATAAACCATTTCCTAGATCACAAATTTAAGCAGCAAAAAGTTTGTAATAATCTAATAGACAGCATAAAAAAACTTAACCTACTAAGATTCTGATCCCTTGGTAGTGGGGTTATTGGTGAGTTTGGTGAAAAAGTGTCGAATGACAGAGAGGAAGTATCCATTCTCTCTAGGAGAGAGGACACTCTGGCTCAAACATGCAACCCAGCTGGTCCTGTCCTAGGGGTAGATAAATAAGCTATTTAGATAATAAATCCTAGGAGTAAATAAATTATTATTAGAAAAAGAACCCACTGGTTTACCAGAACCCAGAGTCTCCTTTTATAATGATTCAATGTTCACTGAGTAGCTTTCTGATAATT
>RCUC01141287.1:0-26227 GCA_003697995.1 Taxidea taxus jeffersonii | reverse complement strand
GTTTCACTTGTATGTAACTGTTTTCTTTTCTCTTGCAGCTTTTAAAATTCTCTCATCACTACTTTGCGCCATTTTAATCAGTATGTGTCTTGGTGTGCACCTCCTAGGGTGATTTTGTTGGGAACTTGCTGTACCTTCTGGCCCTGAATGTGTTTTCTTCTCTAGATTCTGGAATTTTTCAGCTATTATTTATTCAAATAAATTTTCAGCCCCCTTTTCTTTCTCTTCTCTTTCTGGGATCCCTATAAAGTGAATGTTCATGTACCTGAAGGTGTCACTGATTCCCTAAATCTCTTTCCATTTTTGTTGTTGTTCTTGTTGTTGTTCTCTCTCCTATTCAGCTTAATTCCTTTTCATTACTTTGTCCTCCGGGTCTCTAATCAGTTATTCCACTTACTCTAGTTAACCCTTTATTCCATCTAGTGTATTTTTTTAAAGATTTTATTTATTTATTTATTTGAGAGAGAGCATGAGCCAGGGGAGGAACAGAGACAGACTCTCAAGTGGACTCTACACTGAGCAGAGAGCTTGAAGTGGGGTTTGATCTCACCACCCACGAGATCATGACTTGAGCCAAAATCAAGAGTAAGACGCTTAACCGACTGAGCCACCCAGGTGCCCCTCCATCTGGTATATTTTTAACTTCAGTTATTGAGTTCTTCTTCTCTGATTTATTTGTTTTCTATCTCTTTGTAAAGCGTCTCACTGAGGTCTTCCACTCTTTTCTCTAGTCTAGTATCTTTATGACCATTACTTTAAATTCCCTATCATGCATATTACTTATCTCCATTTTGCTTAGGTCTGTTGCTGATTTTGTCCTGTTCTTTCATTTTGGACAATTCCTTTGTCTCCTATGTTGTCTAACTCTGTGTGTATTTATGTGTTACAAACATCACCTACAACTCCTGTTTTTGAAAGTAGGAGCTTTATGAAGAAGTCCTATAGTCTCCTGCAGTGTAGTTCCCTGTTCACCAGAACCTGGTGCTTCTGGAATTTCTCCTATGTGTATTGTGTGGGTCTTGCTGTTGTGGCTGAGCCACATTGGCCTTAAGTCATCTGCAATGGCTCTCTAACCTGTTGCAGGCAGGGTTTGGTCCCTGTGTTACTGGTGGGCCAGTCTGGAACTGCCTTGGGTTTGAGATGACTCAGACCAGGTATTTGCCAGAGGTGCAGTAGCACTGAATTGCCCGGCAGTTTCCCTGTGTTGTTCCCAAAGAAGCTTTCATTGGTGGACAGGCCTGCAGCCAGACCAGATGTCTGCACCCAGGCCACTGCTGGAGCCACAGTCTGATCCATGTGTATGACTATCTTTCCCTCTCCTGGAACAGGAATCACCCTGCAGTGGTGCTGGCCCCTGCCGGGGCTGCTTGCACACTGCCAGGATTGAGCCAAGTGCATATTGGAGGGGCAGGTTCCTAGAAGACAAGGGTAGGTGCAGTGCCAGCAAGGTCTCCCCTCCATGTGCCGTGGGAGGGGACGTGCAACCTCTAGGGTGAGGTAGGAGAGGTTGGAGGGGGTGGATCCCCACAAGTACATGGAGGGAGGTGAGTGGTGTTAGCAAGCTAGGTGGAGAGTGTTCACAGCACTGGTTCCCACTGGTGTCAAGGCTAGGGGACAGGGGAGGAAATGATGCCTGCCTGCTCCTTTGTTTCTGGAGAAGATTCTTGTCCCTCCAGTGCCTGTTCAGGTATTGATAAATAACTCTCCCTCCTGCTTGCCCCAGGCGTTTTTCAAACTGCTGCTTCTAGCCTGTATCTCCTTGGAGCTGTTTGTTGTGCTTTCTTTTTAAGGGCAAGGACTCCACTTACTCTAGTCCTTTTGGTTCTTCCAGATTGAGCCTGATGATTTTTGAAGTTCCAAGTGTTAAGCCCTACTGATTTTAAGAACTCATGAAATTTAGCCCCTCTGGTTTTTAAAGCCAAATGTTGGGGTGTGGGCTCACCTTCCCTATGCCTGGAGTATCTGTTTCTTTCTTTTCTCCATGCCTACAGCATCCCTCCCTCCTGTGTACAGTCCTAAGGGTCTGCTTAGCTCCCTACAGTGACTCTGACCTTCCTACACTCTTCAGTATGGCCTTCTCTTTACCTTTAGCTACGAAGTCTGTTCTGCCAGTCTTCAGATCATGTCCTGGGTTATTTACACTGATGTAGATGTTATCTAAGTTGTATCTATGGGACAAAGTGAGCTTAGGGTCTTCCTACTCTGCCATCTTCCCCAGCTCCTCCCTCTATCCTTTTCTGCTAGTGCTAAACACTAGATTTGTCTTATCTCAAGGTAATGGTTAATATTATTCATGTTTTAGAGGCAAAGACACTGAAGCTCAGGAGGGGAAATGCGATTATATGCAGGTTGATCTCTTGTTTCTGGTTTCAAATTTGGATCACCATACATCAGGGGTCAGCAAACTATGGTCTATGGGCCAAAACAGCTGGCCACTTGTATTTGTAAATACAGTCACAATAGCAGAGTTTAGTGTTACCACAAAGATGACATGTTGCAAAGCTTAAGATATTTACAACCTGATCTTTACATAGATTATCCAAATATACTACTAGATGATGTTTTAACTTTTTTTTTTATAAAAGCTTATTGTCCAAAAAGTACTGATGTTTCCATAAAAGTTTTAGTTAAATATTTACTTGCTCAAAATGTTTTTCTCCTCAGAGATGAAAATAAACTAAAAACTTGGAAACCCACATTTTTGATGGCAAAGGAAAAGAGAGAAAGAGAAGGTGCTGAAGAATCAGAAAGGTAAGGTAGGAGCACAAGTATACTTAGATTACAGCTAATCTGCTAAAATTTATACCTCTTAGAGCTGTGTGACTTTAGGCAAGTCATTAAATTTGATTGTCAAGTTCCTCATCTATAAAATGAGAATAATAGCACCCACATCACTGTAGTTGAGATGATTAAAAGATAAAAAAATATGGGGACGCCTGGGTGGCTCAGTTGGTTAAGCGGCTGCCTTCGGCTCAGGTCATGATCTCAGCGTCCTGGGATCGAGTCCCACATTGGGCTCCTTGCTCAGCAGGGAGCCTGCTTCTCCCTCTGCCTCTGCCTGCCTCTCTGTCTGCCTGTGCTCGCTGTCTCTCTCTCTCTAATAAATAAATAAAATCTTAAAAAAAAAAGATAAAAAAATATGAAAATGTAAAGTGCCACAAACATTTCTCTTGTCATCATCCAGACTTTGGTGGATAGGGAGTAAGGAAAGATTTCAAGCCAGCCATTATCAAATGATGAAAAAACTTTGTCGTCTTTTAGGCTGTATGAACGTTTCCCCTATAGATGGAACTTAAATAATACACCAATTAGCACTTAAACTTTGAGAAATATGATCACATAACAAGACTCATTTCCCTAAAACACAATTTTAGTTATGACTATATTAGTGGTAGAATTAAAAAAGAATGTTTTATCAACTCATGATCGAACCTTCATTCTTATGATTCAAGTTCCCAGTTTGCTGTTGTGGGAGGTGCTGTTTCTACTGTCTGAGGTGGTTACTATGGGATCTGTGCTCTGGAGCACAAGGCACAGAATCTGAGATACTTTTAACAGTTGTCTTAGGGAAATCTTAGTTTAAATAGCCATTGAGCTGGGAACACTGTGTGGTCCGTCTGCTCTGGGAAACCTGTTTAGAAAAGTTGTAAAGGGGAAGCCCAAAAGAAAGCAGACATCTATCTATAACATTTAAACATAGAGGATGGCACAGGATGGCCTTTCCCATAACCTTTTTTTCTTTGGGCTTAGACTTCATGTGATTTACTTTCCCCAAGTTCAAAAGATGTAGACTACAAAAGCATCTCTCCAACTTAAACCTCATAATTTTATATAGCATAGCAAAACAGAATTTCAAGAGAGAAAATACTTCTCCACAAAAAAAAAGTTTAGTATTTTAATGTACACAATATGTCATTCAGGAAACAATTTTCTAGTGTTTTTCTTACAACAAACTGATATTATAGTTTACTTTCACTTCCAACTGAATAAATTTTAAAATATGGTAAATTTTAAAATGTGATATTGGAGCTATCATATTCCTGTAGATTGTTATATCAATTTAGAGTGCTTTTTGTTCCTTTTAAAATGTTGGGTTTTTTTTAAGATTTTATGTATTTATTTGACAGACATCACAAGTAAGCAGAGAGGCAGGCAGAGAGAGGGGGAAAGCAGGCTCCCTGCAGAGCAGGGAGCCCGATGCGGGGCTCGATCCGAGAACATGACCTGAGCTGAAGGCAGAGGCTTTAACCCACTGAGCCACCCAGATGCCCCTTAAAATGGTTTCTACCATAACTTGTTCCACCAGTAAGAAATGCATTCAATGTTAGTTCAACCCTTTTATAATCCTTTTATGAATCAAAAATGACAAATTTTTAGAGAAGCTGAAGAAGGATATCCCAGGTATAAAGGCACAGAAATAATAGCCCACTTTCTAAGATGTTCTAACATAGACGTGTGTGTGTGTGTGTGTGTGTGTGTGTGAGAGAGAGAGAGAGAGAGAGAGAGAGAAGCTTGAAAGGTAGATTGGGGTTAGCTTATAAAATGCCCTGTGTACCACGCTAAGGAATTTGACTTTATTTTGTGGGCACTAGAGACAAAGTTTTAAGCAAAAGCGTGACATCAATTACATTTTAGAAAGATGACTCTGGAGGCAAGTATGCAGATGGATTTGAGGAAGGAGAGGCAAGAGGAAGACGGTATCTCAGGTAAGAAGTGAAAATGTGGCAGTGGCTATAATCTTGGGACAGAACGAAAAAGATGTAGGAGACACTTCTGAATAAAACAAGACTTGCTTTTTTCCTTCTGTCAATATATTGAACTGCTACAAAAGCACCAACCTCCATGTGAAGAATAGGAGGGAGGAAAAGGGAGGATTAAGAATGTAATCGGCCTCTGCTGTAGGGTTATCTATGAACTTTTATATGCTGACAATTTTGCACTTATTTTGTGGTATCTTACTTTACTTTCTTAATTTGAATATTCTCCAGAACCATTCAGCAAACAGAACAGTTCTCTGATTGAAGTACAAAGATTATGATTTTTTGAACAAGCTAATTATACTTTGAATCCTGATTCAGAGGAGTTTTTTGTTTAACTTAAATTGCTTAACCAATTTTATTTTATTTTATCTCAAATTATTATCTTTGTATAAAAAAACCCCACAACATTTTTACTTTAAGATTTCATTTATTTATTTGAGAGAGAGAGAAAGCACGAGCAGGGTGGGTGGAGAGGTAGAGGAAAAGCAGACTCCCTGCTTCACAGGGGGCCAGATGTGGGGCTTGATCCCAGGACACTGAAATCATGACCTGAGCTGAAGGCAGACGCTTAAATGAGCCACCCAGGTGCCCGCACAACCCTTTTTAATTATAGGAAAAAGCAATTGTTATTACTTACACTGTTCAACTGTTCTGACACTCTACTGGAAATATGTGTTATGTACATAACCATCTACAAATATATATATGTATATAATTTTATATAAAAGTATATACATATAAAATTATACCTGAATTTATCTTGAAGTAGCATGAATTTACAGATTTAGGAACTTAAGAGTTTTATTATGGTACATTTAACCTGACCTGCATATTTCTTGCCACTCTATCTTCTAGAAATTTCTTCCGAACCAAGAAGCAAAACTTAGAAAAGATGAGAATGGAAAAAGAAGAAAAACGTTTTAGAGAACAATTTGAGGTATGTTCTCCTCTGAAGGTAAAAGTTATAAACAGAAATTCCTAGCTTTTAACATTACTAAAGATTCTACAAGTGTTGCACCTCTGCCTCTGGGATGGATAGGACCCACAACTAAACAGGTGATAACATTTTTTCCTGATGCATTTTTTTTTAAATTTTATTTTTTTTATTTACTTGATAGAGATCACAAGTAGGCAGAGAAGCAGGCAGAGAGAGAGAAGGAAGCAGGCTCCCTGCTGAGCAGACAGCCCCATGCGGGGCTCGATCCCAGGACCCTGAGATCATGACCTGAGCCGAAGGCAGAGGCTTAACCCACTGAGCCACCCAGGGGCCCCTTCCTGATGCATTCTTATATTAGCATGCCTTTATACCTGCTATCTCCTCTGCCTGGAAAAACTAAGTTATTCTTTTTTTTTTTTTAAATTATTTAAGCTTTTTTATTTAAACATAATGTAACCCCACCACCCTCTCCCAACCCCTCTCCCCCCCACCCCCCTCAGTTTGTTTTATGACATTAAGAGTCTCTTTTGGTTTGTCTCCCTCCAGATCTCATCTTGTTTCATTTTTTCTTTTCCTACCACCTTAACCCCCACCCCCGTTGCATCTCTACTTCCTCATATCAGGGAGATCATGTGATAGTTGTCTTTCTCCAGTTGACTTATTTCGCTAAGCATAATATGCTCTAAAACTAAGTTATTCTTAAGGCTCTGTTCAGCTGTCACCCACTCTTCTTGGGAAAGTAATTAAGCACATTCTATCTGTTATACACATATCTGTTTAACACTGGTCTGTTATAACACAGTCTGTGTATGTGTGTGTATTCTGAGCTAAGCTCAAGTACTGAGTAGAGATTTTGCCTCATTCAAGTTTCCTCCCTACCTCCCGACATATCTGGACACATAGAATTCAGTGAGTGACTGAGCGACAAGATAAACAAATGAAACAAGTGAATGAAGGAAGCAGTATCTGAAGCTTCTTGACTTCTGTCATTATGAATCCATGGAATATTTCCTCAATTCCAAGGTTCAAACAGTCCTTCCTTGTAATTTCATATACTATCACCATGAGAAGTAAGAAACATACTGAATAACTCCCAGGTCCCCGATACTGGATTGAGAGAGAATGTGGGCATCCTGCTCACAGAATTTCTCCAAGTCACTACTACTCCCCATTATGAAATGGGTCAAGATTAGGCTTCTTAACATGACATAAAAAGCTCTTCATTTCATAACTTCTTGTCTTTCAGGTTTTATTTCCTGCTGTTCTTCACCTTGAGCATCAGGCTTTGGCAAAAACTCCTCATTTCTGTCCCTTCTATGAACATCCACTTCAGTCCCTGTCCTGCCACTCCCTTCCTCCAGGCATTTACTTGGTCTGCTCCAACTATCTGGTGATACTCTTACTACTTTTCCCCATCTGACTAGCTTTCATTCACTTATCAACACCCATCAAGGCATCTCCTCTCCTCCAGGAAGACTGACCCACACTTGCTCATTAAGGAAATTCCTCTTCCTCTATATACCTCTATCTGAGCTTATCACAAGCATTAACATGATGGCAATTATGTGTTCACCAATTAAACTATGAGCTCTTGGAGGACAGGGTTATCTTATCTTTATATCCATGTGCAGAGCAGAGTAAAATTACCTCTGTAGATGTCCAAAAATGTTTTTGGACTGAACTAAAAAAGAATATACACAAATCCCTCATAATCATTAATAACTCCTGCTTTGGACCAAAGCTGATTAGAGCTGTTATATCCAGAACCCATGATATGAAATTATTTACTGCAACTGTGATGTTATTGAGAAACATTGGTGTAACAATTACTTGCTGAATTGACCTTACATTCCATTTAGTGCTTTTCTCATTTTGTGACTGTCTCATATCTCAAGTGTATGATTCCATTCTTCCTTATTATCTGTGGTTCCTTTTCCTTATATATCATTAGAAAAACTATGCCACATTAGTAATTTTATTCAGCTCAAATCACAAAAGTTTAGTGCCTTGTTTGTGCTAGGCATTAAGAGTACAAGGTTGAATAAAACTCTTCCATTTTCACTTTAAGATAATATGTTTATTAAATACTGTAATAGGAGTATATACAAAGTGTAGTTAAACAGAAAGTTATACATTGCTGTTAAGTCTTCATGAGAAGTGGCTTAAGAGGAAAAAAAGTGTTTCGGGCAAAGAAAACCATATGAGCATTGGCCTGTAAGTATAAAAGGTAGCTGGTATATTCAGGACCATCACATAGCTTGATGTGACTTCATAATGGGACAGAAATGGGAACATGGGACATGACCATATGCCAAAGAACCTGAATGTCAAGCTGAGAAATGTGGATCTTATCATGAAAGTAATGAAGAATCTTTAGAATTTGACAAAAAGCAAAATGACCTGATTTTCATTTTAAGAAATCACTGTATTCATTAAAAAAAATCACTGTATTCATAATGAACAATGGCCTAGAAAGGGGTAAGAAATCAGTCAGTGAGGAAGCTATCACTTTGTTAGGCAAAAGAAAAATCCATCTTGTGGATCAGATCCCATTTGGTATAGAGTGATGTATTTTATCATTCAAACTCAGCATACTTCTGAGAGTATCCTAAGAATGTGTAGAGACACTAAATATAAACAGACTGTCCTGAGCAGAGGGAGATGTCTGGCCACCCTAATTTGGTTAAGTACATGTCTGTAAATATAAGCTTTGTATTGTGGAACTTTTTCTGAGTCAACAGATATCAATCCATTAGAAGGTGATATACCTACAGTTGTACAGGCTGGCTAGTTTATCACACAGAAGAAAACCTCCTTTAAGGTCATAAATTGAATTTCTCATCAGTTTTTTCACAAATGCCTTTCTTTGACCCCAGGAGAGTGGGAATTGCCCCCTATACCTACTACTTTATATATAAGCCCACCCAGAGAGGAAGAGTAGAAAGAGGGCCACTTAGAAATGCTAGGTATGTAAGGATATAAACTCTAAAGTGCTATACACAAGGAGGTTTTTCTCTTTCCCTCTTTATTAAACTTCCCCATTCCTGAGTGGGGTGGTATCCTTACTACTAGAACACTTAACATCCATGGAAATTAATTTATGCCCATGTAATAAATATCTCATCCACTGGAATTAATTCTAGTACAGCTAGATAAGTATGAAAACACTGAAAATATGACTGTGCCAAATTAAATGTAAGATTGTAGCATTTAACTACTATTTTCCTATTCCTTTAGATGTTATTTAATATTTAGTATTTTGAGTTTGAGGTTACTATCTCACATCCTCCATTAATTTTGTTAGAATAAAAACTGCACACACAGTCCGATTAGTAATTTCTTCTTTCAGTATGACAAAGAGATTACGGTCATCAACACAGCAGTGGCATGTTCCAGTAATTCAAGGAATGGAATATTCGATTTGCCAATAACCCCTGGAGAAGAACTACAAGTCATTGATACCACTGAAGAAAATCTAGTGATTTGTCGCAATTCCAAAGGCAAATGTAAGTTGCTGGCTTATCACCCATAAAATTTGTCACTGTTTAAAAGAAAAATCTCAGGGGCGCCTGGGTGGCTCAGTTGGTTAAGCAATTGCCTCCGGCTCAGGTCACGATCCCGGAGTCCTGGGATCGAGTCCCACATCAGGCTCCCAACTCCATGGGGAGTCTGCTTCTCCCTCTGACCTCCCCCCTCATGCTGTCTCACTCTGTCTCTCTCTCTCTCTCTCAAATAAATAAATAAATAAAATTTAAAAACAAAAACAAAAACAAAAACCTCAAAGCATTCTCACAGCATTTTGGCTATAACTTTCAGATTAGTAATGGTGATTTTTATTTCTACAGATGGATATGTACTGATTGAACATCTAGATTTCAAGTAAGTGGTTTGATTTTATACTACAAATCATGAACTCTAAAAACTTAATACACTGTTGTGTACATTAGTCTCAAAAAAAAACTACTGAATTTATTTTAATTTAGGAAGAGACTTTATTCTTGTCTCCTGAGTACATTATCAGACTTCTCTACAGAGTATAACGATCAAACTGGGTAAGAAATCTGCCACTCACTACTCCATGGGCCTCTCCTTTTCTGTCTTCTCAGGCATCAAGGCTGGTCACCTTAGGAAGATCAAGCTCCAGTGGCAGGGGCTGTACTAGTAAGGACTAGTCTGAGAGCTCAGACCTGCCTCAACTCAGGTTCAGTTCGCATGTCAAATGGGATGGGGGATCTGTGGAAATGGAGAAGAGAAAAACCCTCCACATTCATATGTTGGTTTTACTCCTAAACGGTTATCTTTCAATGTCTATGTCAGTCTCTGTTTCGCTGCTGACTCAAGAGAGTGTGAAACACTGTGTGTTAGCATTTGAGCATCTATTTAATGAGCCATAGCCCAAGTTGGAAATCACGCCTTATGGCACCTAGGCAGCTGTGCAGATGGTTAGTTTGCTTCTAATATTAGCACATGACTGTTTATAATTTCCAGAAGATATTGTGCATTTAAATTGGGTACCACTTACTTCTGAGAAGTAAATAGTGTAACCAAGGTCTTTAAAATACTCAGATTTAAGGTATAATCTTAAAATGTAATTATGGCTCAGTCTATAAGTATCTTCTCCTTAATCAAAAATATCAACGCTGTTCAATATTGGCTCCTTTTGGGAACAGGATGCTAAAAAGTAATTTATTCCTAAAGGAAGAGCCTAAATATATTTAACACAATTTAAATAATATATATACACTGTCAGTTTAAAACATCCTGTTGTCCAAAGTAAGAAAAATAATTCTATGCCTGAATACCTATGAAAAAATAAAATGGAGCTGTAAATAACTGCCTAGCCAAGAGATACATTCTACAGGGGCATACAGCTGTTTTAAAAAATGTTGGCATTTTCAACACTGAAAAACTGAACAATTTTGCTCCATTTTATTATTTTTTTTAAGATTTATACATTTTAGAGAGAGAGCACAGGTGGGAGAGGGAGAAAAATCTCCAACAGACTCCATGCTTAGCATGGAGCCTGACGCAGAGCTCTATCTCACAATCCTGAGATCACAATCTGAGCTAAAACCGAGTCAGATGCTTAACCAAGGAGCCATCCAGGCATCCCTTTGCTCTGTTCTTTAGCCTTCAAGGGATGGAATTGGTCCCATGACCTCATTCTTTATACTGTGAGACTTTTAAAATTTTTTTCTTAAATTCAATTAACATACAGTGTATTAGTTTCAGAGGCAGAGTTCAGTGATTCATCAGTTGCATCTAACACCCAGTGCTCATTACAACACATGCCCTCCTTAATGCTATCATCCCACCCACCTCCCCTCCAGCAAGCCTCAGTTTGTTTTCTGTAGTTAACAGTCTCTTAGGGTTTGCTGTAAGACTATTTTTTTTTTAAGTTTCTACATACTTTTATCTTCTTTTTCACGTTCCAAATGATACTCACCAATAAAAGCCAAGCAGCAGAAGTATTCATAGAGGGAAGGGGAATATGGCAGAATACAAGAACTCTAGGCTCGTTTCATCCCACGAATACTTCAACCTAAATACCCTAGAAATCCATCTGAAGATCAGTGGACAAATTCCACAATTAAAGGTAAATAAGAGGCCACATAAAAGAAGGTAGAAAGTATGGAAACACAGCTTGGGAGAGAAATGGATCATGGCCTCTGTGGTGGGAAGGGAGTCACAGTTGTCTGTTGTCAAAAAGTGCAAGATGAATTCCCAGAGCAAGTGGCTTGGAATGGGAGTGAGGCCAAATTCCAGCAGGCTTAAAGCCTGGAGTTTTAAAGGTCAGTGTGCTTGGCTCTGAGAGAGCATGGAGGACACTGGGGCTGCTCTTGGAGAAAGGGCAAGACAGATAGCCCAGGAACAGTATGGAAACAGCCATCAGAAGAGCACCTGGGGCAGACAGTAGGGAGGTTAGTTGCTTAGCTCTAAGCATGTCTCAGGAGAGCATTCAGGGCAAGACTCCTCCAGAACAAAGGAACTGACGGGGCCATTTCCCTCCCCCACCCCTCAGCATAAGCACAGAGCCACCTGCAGGAACCAGCACAGCTCCATACTCACTACCTAACTTGTTTCCACCAAGTCCCCAATACCCCCACCCCCAATGCCAAGCTTGGAAGAACTACTTTTCCTAGTCTGCTTGCCTCAATACAGTGGCAAGCCTCATCCTACAGAAGACCAGCCCAAACCTCTGGCAATACCCCATCTCCCAACCTGGGAGTTTTGTGAGACGTCAATTCCAGTGGCAACAGTGACAGGTCTCATTTCTAGTTAAAAACACCACATTCAGCCCAGGGCCACAGCCCACAACAGGCAAAGAGAACCTCTGCAGATAACTGGCCTGAAGATAAACCAGCCAGAGTTCTGGAGACACTCCCAGAAGTGCCAGGCCTGTCTCTTCAACAAATGGTGTTGGGACAGCAACATGCAAAAGAAAGAAACTGGACCATCTTCTTATACTATATAGAAAAATAAGTTCAAAATGGATTAAAGACCTAAATGTGAGACCTGAAACCATACAAATGCCAGAAGAGAGCACAGGCCATACTGACGCTGACACTGGCCATAGCAACTTTTTTCTAGATATGTTACTAGGGCAAGGGAAACAAGAGCAAAACTTAACCATTAGGACTACATCAAAATAAAAAGCTTCTCCACAGTGAAGGAAACACTCAACAAAACTAAAAGGCAACCTACAAGAATGGGAGAAGATATTTACAAATGACATACCTGATAAAGAGTTGATATCCAGGGGCGCCTGGGTGGCTCAGTGCATTAAGCCTCTGCCTTCGGCTCAGGTCATGATCTCAGGGTCCTGGGATAGAGCCCCATATTGGGCTTTCTGCTCAGTGGGGAACCTGCTCCCCCCCCCTACTTGTGATCTCTCTCTCTCTGTCGAATAAATAAAATCTTTAAAAAAAAAGAGTTGATATCCAGAATATATCAAGAACTAATAAAACTCCCCTCCTCAAAAAACAAATAATCCAGTTAAAAAATGGGCAGAAGACATGAACAGACATTTCTTCAAAGAAGACATACAGATGGCCAACAGACTCATGACAGCATGTTCAACATTACTCATCATCAGGGAAATGCAAATCAGAACTACAATGAGGTATCACTTCACACCTGTCAGAATAGCTAAAATCAACACAAGAAACAACAGGTGTTGGTAAGGATGTAAGGGAAAAGGAAGCCTCATGCACTGTTGGTGGGAATGCAAACTGGTGCAGCCCCTGTGGAAAACCATATGAAGGTTCCGCAAAAAGTTCAAAATAGAATTACCATATTACCCTGCAATCACACTACTGGATATTTACTCAAAGAAGACAAAAACATTAATTCAAAGGATATATGCACCCAATACCCAAATTATGGAAGGAACCCAAATGCCCATCAATGTCCATCAACAGATGAATGAATAAGGAAGTGTGTGTGTGTGTGTGTGTGTGTGTGTGTGTGTGTGTGTGTGTGTTGGATATTACTCAGCCAAAAAAAAAAAAAATCTTGCCATCTGCCATGATGTGTATAATGCTAGAGAGTATAATGCCAAGTGAACTAAAACCGAGAAAGACAAATACCATATGATTTCACTCAAATTCACTCAAATTTGAGAAACAAATGAGCGAAGGGGGAAAAAAGAGACAAACCAAGAAACAGACTTTCAACTAGAGAACCAACTCATGGTTACCAGCAGGGAAGTGGGTGGGGGGATGTGTGAAATAGGTGATGGGGATTAAGCAGTATATTTGCCATGATGAGTACAAGTGATTAAGAACTTATTAAAAAAATATTCATAAAGTTCAGAGAGGAAAATAGGCAAAATTATAAATGATAGTGATAACGAACAGGATATTAATGAAGTGCCTACAAGATTAAGATATGTTTTGCAGATAAAGGGACACTGAAATTTAGTCTTTATATGCAAGTATGTTCACTGGACAAGGGGCACCCACAGATGGAAAATCCATGCAGTGTCTGGTGGGAGATGGCAAGAGCTGCAATGGGGTAAAAGTTGCAACTAGAATACGAAAGAATTCACTTCGGCTTTTTCCTTAGAGTGAGGAGCCATTCAAAGATCTTAAGCAGGAAAGCAGTGTCCGATGTTTAGAGAGGAAGGAAGAAAAACTATCACAGCAATACAGGTGATAGATTGAAGAGACTAGTTATTTTTCCAATATTCTAGACAAAAAGCCTTAATTTAAGACAGCAGCAATGTAACTATCTAGTATAGGAGCCCCAATAGAAGTGGTAAAGAGACAGAATGTCAGGGCACCTGGATCGTTAAGTCAGTTAAGCATCTGCCTTCAGCTCAGGTCATGATCCCAGGGTCCTGGGATTAAGTCCTGCATCGGGTTCCCTGCTGAGCAGGGAGCCTGCTTCTCCCTCTGTCCCCTCCCCCTCTGCTCCTGCTCTCACTCTCAAAAATAAATAAAATCTTTAGAAGTATAAGTGGAAGAGAGAATTAGGGAATGACTCAGATTTCTTTTTTGAGAGATGAGATAAGGCTGGTACTAAAGACTGGGAATATATTTCTGCTTGGACCCCCTCTGAATTAAATCTGCTACTCAGTGCAAGTGTAGCCCTCTCCTATACTGCAAGAAAAGACCTGTTACAGTGGGCATTGTAGAAGATTAGGCTAAGTATGGCCTGTGGGCAAGGTGATAAGTGAGACACAGGCTAAGCGGAGACCTTTCTTGCAACAATCCTGTCCAACAGACTAAGAAACCATGAATCATTCTTGCATCTCATCACATAGTCTCTTGTTCTAATTTAATAGCTCAGCTCTAAGCCTCAATTTCCTCAGTAAAACAGGGCTAGTAACACTCAACTTGTCTACTTCACAGTGTTGTTATCAGGCTATAATATATAAACAAAATATAAACAAAATGTCCTAAAATCCTTAGTATGTAGTACCATATAATTATTATTTAATACCTGGTCTTTCTGTAGTTGGAAGATGTTAGAAACAAAAATATGGTTTTGACAAATCTTAAAGCTTGAAAGAAGGGCTGGGATATTAAAGGTAAATTGAATATTTTCTATGTTTTAAAAATATGAATCATTTGGTTTAATAGAAGCTAGTACCTAATTACTATTTATTGATATGGATAGGTTTTTAGGAAGAATAACTGCTTCTATCGATTCTATCTATAATCAATGTGGTTATATGTCTATTTCACTGATGTCAGCCACATTTCTTCCATCCTTTAAATCACAGCATTCAAACTAAACTTCTCACTGATGTATCAGGTTTTTAAATGTAAACACTGTAATGTCCCTGCTGTCCAAGCAGATGTGATCTGTCTCCTAGAAACCATAACCTAGCATAATACTTAAAGATGGACTTTTTATTTTAATTTTGTATAAAATATATCTATGTATATATTATATACAGTAATTGTATAATATACACAAAGATAAATAGACAACAACATTCAAAGGAACTTGATCCTAACAGAGGCTAACACTGGCACACTCCAATTCATTTATAGGGCCAGGCCTCCAGCAACCTGTAAACGTGTACCAACAAAACCTTTTCTTCCTCCTTCTTTTTTTAAAAAGATTTTATTTATTTGACAGAGAGAGACAGAGTGAGACAGGAAACACAAGCAGAGGGAGTGGGAGAGGGAGAAGCAGGCTTCCCACGGAGCAGGGAGTCCAATGCAGAACTCAGTTCCAGCAGAACTCAATTCCAGGACCGCTGAATCTTGACCTGAGCCTGAAGGCAGATGCTTAACAACTGAGCCACCCAGGCGCCCCTCCCTTCCCCCTTTTGAGCATCTCTGTGAAACACTTGGCTCTTCCAAGATGACACAGCATTCTCTTGACAAGGCCCTCTCCCTCACATCTTAAGAACCTTTAAACACAGATTCTGGGGCACCTGCATGGCTCAGTCAGTTAAGCATCTGCCTTCAGTTCAGGTCATGACCCCAGGACCCTGGGATTGAGGCCCACGTGAAGCTCTCTGCTTAGCAGGGAGCCTGCTTCTCCCCCTCAGTTGCTCCCCCTTCTTGTGTGTGCACACTCTGTCAAATAAATAAATAAAATCTTAAAGAAAAGAAATAAAACATAGATTCTAAGGGAAAGAAAAGGAAGAGAAAGCAATGACCATATAAGGGCATTCCTAGAAAGTGCTTGTTAAAGGGTAGGGATGATATTTTCTTCAGTTTCTTCCAACATGTTTTCTTTTCAAATTTCCTATAATAAGCATTCATACCCATGCAATTTAGGAAATAAAGGAAAAACATTTTAATTAAAACAAATACCTTTAAGTTTGCATAAAGCAAATTGAAATCTTTACTTATATATGTTTTTAATGAGGGTTACAGTACAATGTTTTTTAGATAGTTTCATTTAGATAAGTATGAATGGTGTACTATTATAAGTACATAGACTCACATCTACATTGTCCATTCTGTAGCAGGCAGCCCTTAGTGTAAAGTTCTACTGTTAGTCTGAGGTACTTTTCCTTCCTATTCTCTGGCTATGGTAGACAGATATTTTTCCCTCTGTGGTCCTTGTGCCCTGGTGTTATTCCTGTAAACATGTGACTTAGCAAATGGGACTTTACAGATGAAATCAAGGTTGCTAGCCAGTTGACCTTAAAACCAAGAGATTATCTGGGTGAGCCCAATTTAATCACAGGGGCCCTTCAAATCCCAAGAGCAAAGCAAAGAGTCGGCTCCCCAGTCAGAGAAATATAGTTACAGACGAGGCGGGAGAGATTCAAAGCATGAGCCCCCTTTGCTGACCTTAAGGATGAAGGGAGCCACAGGCCTGGGAACGATGGTGCCCTCTAGAAGCTGCAAATGAGCCCTAGCCAACAGCCACAAAAGAAATGGGACTTCTGGGGTGCCTGGGTGGCTCAGTGGGTTAAAGTCACTGCCTTCGGCTCGGGTCATGATCCCAGGGTCGTGGGATCGAGCCCCACATCGGGCTCTCTGCTCTGCGGACAGCCGGCTCCCTCCTCTCTCTCTGCCTGCCTCTCTGCCTACTTGTGATCTCTGTCTATCAAATAAATAAATAAAAATCTTAAAAAAAAAAAAAAAAAAGGGACTTCTATACCACAGCAGTGTGGAACTAAATTCTGCCGATAACCTGAAAAAGCCTTGAAACAGACTACTCCCCAGAGCCCGGCCCTACCAGTGCTTTGGTTTTCAGCCTTGTGTGACCTGATGAAGCAACACTAAAATTCTGACTTACAGAACTGTAAGATAATAAATTTGTGTTAAGTCACTACGTTTTTGTAATTTGTTATAGCATCAGTAGAAAATATAACACCTAAAGTTAGAAACTACAATGTATGACTAAAGTGAATTCTTCAAGGAAACCTAGGCAATATTTTTATACAAGAGCTTTCTCTGTTAACTATTAACTGACATGTAGAATATTAGCTTAATGACTCAGCAGAAACAAAAATAGCTTTCACATTAACAAAAGACTTTAATTTGATTTTGTGAAAAAAGCTTATAAGCAATCAAGCTGCTTTTCTCTTTTGTGTTTGTTACCTATAAGTACGCACAGTGCAAATATTAATCAGGGAGAACCTGTAACTATGAAATGTTATGTAGTTCAAGATAACATCTTTACCATGTGGTTACTGGAAAACAGAGCCTTCCCACTGATCATTTAACACCCACAAAAAATACATAACAAACAAAACTGAAATTAGAATCTATGGTTATTAAAACACAAAAGCATTTGAAGACAGGGCTTTTTTCCTTTTTCCTGAAATAAATTATAAAAAGTGATCCCAATTTCAAAGGTTTAAAAAAAAGATTTTAATAGATATATATCAAGTGCTTCAACAGATGACTCTTTCAGCCTATGGGGTTTGTTTTTTTTTTTTTTTTTCCAAAAATAGGCTAAGACAGAATGAACATAGGATATTCTTGAAAATGTTTTGACTAATTAATATCCAATCTTGCATTTTTTTATGATTGTCATGGTCATAACCTGATGGTGATCAACTTTCAGTTTTATTTGTTACACTCAAAATTCACTGTATGATATTTAAGCATATATGACAAAGAACACAGGCATTCTTCTTAAAACAATATTTAGATTACTCTGCTTAGAGTTCACAGTTCTCTAACAATTTTACATTAAACACGCAAAACATTGTACAACCAGAGATATTTGTGAACAGTCTTGAGAGAAAGCTGTATTTTGGTACATTAAGGCAGCTTCAGCCAACAACTTAAAAAGTTCTGAATATTTGTTGCCACAAAAGACAAGTTCAAAATTTGAATATTTGATGTTTTCAAGAAATTTTAAGTCACTTAAGAATACCATAATTCGTGAAACTGTGGTCTTAAACGTTTTTACCACTATATTCTTACCACATTAGACTTCTAAAATCAAGATAGTCATCCTATCAGTATCAAAGATTTCTATTAAAAAGAAGAAAGGAAGGGATTTACCTTAAATATGATGATAAACCTGTATTTAAGTAAGGGCCCTCAGTTTCTCACACACGTCTGTGAGGTAGGTTATCGTCCACATTTTGTAGATGAGAAAATCCAACCAAACTGAGAATCACATTCCAAATTAGATTTTTGTTCTTTGCTCTGCATTTTTTCTTGCCTTTACAAACATTTTAAAGGGTTGAACTTTAAAGATTGTTAATCACAGCATTCATTTTAAAAACATGAGAAAGCAGCCAAAGTTTCACCAAAGTGACTTAAAAAGTGAAACAAAATAAAGGCAACAGAAAAATACATCCAATGAACAGCTTCTGACAGTGATAGGGTGAGGTATAGCCAAAGGAGCCTGAAAACCAAACAGGCAAAAGCAAACAATGTAACCATTTGTGGAGGGCAGAACTGAGGGAAAACTAGAGCAATCAGAAAAAACTACTTCAGACAAATTTTTGACTAATTATTACTATTCCTATAATTTGAGAAGGCACAATTAAGGTGTTTTGTTTAGAGCAATTAATCTATTTGTTGTTTTTTTTCCATTCAGGAAAATGTTATCTGTCTAGAAGAATGGCCTTTCTTTGTAACAAAATTAACTTAAAAGGGATTTTTAGCTGTGAGAAATAAACTCTTATAAGCAGCAAAAAATTAACTATATAGTTTTCTGGGGCTAGACCATTCCTGTGCCTCCTTGAAATTTTAAATCAACACAAAGCAGTTAACCTTGCAAAATCACACAGATAAACCTTGTCAAAATTCTGTGTATGTTCAGAAAAGTTTTCATGCTAAGATATTCTACAAATACTTCAGCTTTTTTTCCTGGAAAGAACACACTACTCTGGGGTTTTCTTAATTGCACTTTAAATGTAACTGAAATTTACCTACCTTGCTTGTCCAAATAATCATGAGTTACTTCCACAAAACCTAAACTGCTTTGGATATAAACAGTAGTTACCCAAAGTCCCATCATAGTCACGGCTGCAAAATGGCACTGCAAGCAGGGCAATAAACATGAACACTGGCTCACTATGTTAATACCGGCCCACAGTCTGGTAACTTCTAGACCCAGGCTGACTCTTATCAGGTTCTGGCTGAAAAAGTTTAATTAAAACTCAGTCCAGTCTCGACTGTGAGTCCAGTTCTTTATGCTCTTACTGTTTACTTTATGCTACTGCTGTTCAGTGGCATCAAATCCATCAAGATTATATGTGGAAAGGCTAGTAAGGAAGCCAGCAACTTGTTCAAGTAATGTATCATTTTTAAAGCTCATCAAACAAATTACATTTCAAAGTTCTGTAAGATCTGGGAGAATATCAAGCCAATAATAATTAGGTAGTTTGTGAACAGAGATATACTCTATGAAATCAGTGTTTATCATCTAAATACCCATACAAAATGAAAAATTATCAATCTGTACATGAAATTTAGATAAACCTAATTCAGATAACAGTAAAAAACTACGATAATTTAAGACAGGGGCTGCAGCTAGTTTTACTTTTTATAAAAGACTGTGCTACAAGGATCATGTAAATAAAATTAAAGGAAGAACCACACTTAAAACACCTTCAGTATTTTATAAGCACCCTCAAAAATTCAAAAGTACTTAGAAATATCAATATGCTAATCATAAATACTTCAGATAATTTTAGTTAGTATAATCAACTGGTTCCAATAATTAAATTAAGAAATACTCAGGTAAGACTACTTTATGTCACTCTAAGACTTGAAAGCAATACATCTGGGTTTATCTTTATTACTCAACTACTCAGATGTTTCAGTGATTCAGACTGTTCTCCCATTAAGGTGGGATAGAAAGAGCAGTGATCATTGCTGAATACTTGTATGGCATTAAAGCTTTATGAAGAGCTTTGTGGTCCTGCTTCCTCGACTGGAAAATGGTTATACCTCACAATGTTACTGTAGTATATTATCTAAGTTAATAGACATGGTCTCTGGATCTAAAAATCACTATAAAAAAGTATAGGAACACTTCCAATACTTCAAATTAGTAATATTTTGCTTATGCCAAGTGCACATGACGTTTTAACGTGTTCAGTTTTCTAGATGACTTTTGCCATTTGTATTCCAGAGGACAACTGTATTTAAATTTTTTTTCAAGTATAAACCTTTAAAATGCCTCACCAAACAAATACAGAACATTGATACTAGTATAAAATCTCTAAATATATAAAAAGTGAACACTAACACAATCACACAAAAAAGGCAAAGACAGAACTTTAAAGCTCAAATGTACCTTGGAGGACTTCTAGCCTATCCTCCCACTTTAGGGGTTACAAACTGAGGTCCAACTTAGGTGTGACTTCTAACAGATTGCACATTTCCCTCATCCAGAATTTCTAATAGAGCCTCTGAGAATGATTATTAAAATAAATTACCTTCCCTATTTAAAAAGTGCCAGAATGACAGAATGACCAGGTAAAGATATGCCAGACTGAAAAGGTGGAGTTCTTTAAAAACAAAAACAGACAAAACCATGAACATGGTTTGCATTTAGATATTGAGATCTTACAGCCATTAACAGGATTTAAATTATTAGCCAGTGAATAGACAAAGATACCATGTCTGTGGGAGGCATATTCTAAGCTTTTCTATTTTATAAGTGGAAGGTACAGTGCTTATATTAACTCAGTATACTGCACATTAATAGAAGCTACAGATAAATTCAAACAGTCAGAAAACCTTTAACAGTTGTCTGTGATTATTTTCTTAATTATGTCTTTTCTAATATAAAAAAAAGTTTATGTTCCCTGAGTACAAACTGGCTAAAGAATAAGAAAAAGCAACCCACAATTATGCAGCTCTCATGGGAACTCTATTTGCAGAAAATGGAGAATTGTCTGTAAAACATACAGCCAATGCTCTGACAGAGAAATACTGGTACTTCCAATTAATTTAGGCTCCTAGAGTCTTGGTATAGCAGACTAATATCAAGGAACAAAACACTTGAGGTTACAAAAGTGTGCCAAAAGTTTGTTGATCAAAACAAAATCCAACTTGAAATAAGTTTGCCTACCTCCCCATTCAATTTATCTGTTCCTACATTAAAGATTACAGGAATTAGATCTAAATATGGTGTCCTGTATTTAGAAAATGTTCATGGACTATACAGTTTGAAAGTGAGAATCAATGTCATAGACTCATTGCCTACAAAGCCACAGAGCCATAATAAGCATTAGTCACGAGTTTCCTAGGCCTTTTTTTTTTTTTAACAAGTAATCTGCTTTAAGTTTTCTCAGCTATCCATTCAATACAACAAATAATAAATTTTGCTCCCAAACAATACCACAACCTGATTAAGAAAGTCAAGGTGCTATGAAACACATCACAGACATACAAAATTTTGTTTAGTCTAGCATTTGCTCAAATGAGTATGTCCACAGGTTAAAATGAAATTTTTCAGATTCTGAACCATATTCTCTCCAGCAACTGATAAGAAGATACCTTAATTCTATTCTTTCCTATGTTAATTATCATTATATAATTACATATATTATTATATATGTAATATGTATTACATATATATTATAATTAACTAATTATAGTGACCTGGAACAATAAGTTTCCTAAAATGGTATTTTCCAAATTTGCCTTTTCCCATGGAATATTAAGATTAAAAGTAGTTAAATTAATTTGGGTAAAGCAGGGTTAAAGTTTTCTTTTTTTCACTGAAGGACTTTTCAAAGTCTTTAATTCTCATATCTACTGCCATCCTCAAGCAAGAGTGTGGCGTATAACACTTTCCAAACTTGCTCAATGGACTTGTTTTTTTAGCACAGCCCCTCAGGGATACAGTGTGGGAAATGCTATTGTAGAACCATATGGAGTTCATTTCCATGATGTAGCTAACTCTTTATAACCTAATAATAGAAGCTCTCCTCCAAAATCTTAACTTGAAGAAATTCTTCCCACCACAGATCTAACAACCACATACCACACCCCTGATTAACCAGCTTACAAGATTGAAATGTGGGAATTTAGCAACTGATTCTTTCCCTTTTCCTGCCCATTAGCAACAAAAGCCTCCTATGACATTGTTCCAGCCCCTATTATGCCGTACTGAGCCTCCTGAAATCTCCTCAATATAAAGCAATTGACTGTGCCTTCTAGATTCAGAGTAGCTGTGCTTTAAAAATGTAAGCATAAGAGAACTGAAACTGCAACCCTGGTTCTCCTAAAATTCAACAGATAACCATCAAAATGTAGATATTCACAAATACCGGCAAGAATGAGAAAATAGTATATAATATTTTTAATTCTCAATAAACATGATAATCACCAATATAAAGTATTTTTATATGAATAAGTTCTTAATATCTGATTTATTCAACTAACAAAGCTAAAATGCCACTGTATTCCTTGCTGTTTTTCCACCTTCAAAATTGTTAGGGATTTTGTCATTAGGGATAAGGAATCATCAGAATTCCTATTTCTAAGATCAATCATAGTCAAGCAAATCGTCTGAGGTGGCCCTGTTCTTCCCAAAAGAGGTATTTACACATTTGAAGAGGTTAAAATTATGCCCTATCTATAACGCACAGCAGGGCGCTTATCCCTCTAAAAACAATCACAAAAAGTACCCTTTGGAGCCACTAGATGGCAATCTTTCAAAGGTTTAAACTTATTTAATGCAAACCCACCCTTTTTCCCAAATTGGCAAGCAAAGATTCTTTTAGATATTATGAAGTCAGACTTAAAAGTTACTTAACACCATTTTTAAAAAGTTCTATAACCAATATGATGTGACACACTGCAAACTCCTGACTCGAAACTACTTAAAGACAGACATGCTTATCTTCCAAAAACATAAGAGAAACTTGGCGAAAGATTTTCATTTGCTTCTTAGTAGAAAACATTATTTTTGGCAAACAGAATCCTGTTTTCAAGAGCTTAACCTTAACTAGGGTAAGTCAGGTGAATGACAGTGTTAATTATAACAATTAAACAAATGAATAAATACAAATTAGATAAATTACACATAATTTAAAAATTAAATACTTTGACTAAAACAATATAAGCAATGAGCTATTATCTAATCTGCTGTATATAGGTTTCTTTTTAAACTTTAAAACCTGCACAAAGCAAAACAAAGAAACTGTTTGGTTTTCCTTTTAAAAGCACTGGTGTGTGAATACATATACGTACATATGTAAACAACACATTTATTCAAGAGAGTTTTTTGTTTTTTGTTTTTAATGTTTAAGGCTTCCCTATCCTAACAGCCTCAACAGGTAAGGTCACAGCCTAACAAGCTTTGGAAGTACACAAAAGCCCTTAGGGCCAGAACAGTGTTTTCAAACTGGATGGCTAGCAACCAAGATACAGAACAAAGAAAGGGAACCAGAAAAGATTTAAAAGCTAAGTAAATCAGCCACTAAGGATCAGACAACAAAGAAACTGGTGGTGGGAAGGTGGAGCAGGTGGATGGCTGTGATAACAAACTTGAACTTTAGATGAAGAATTAGCATTGTGGGATGCAGGGGGACAGATGCACACACTCCCCACCACCACATACATTAAATCAAAGGTAAGAGTTCTATTTTAAAGGACTACTGGTATTTTGCTTTGTTTCATTTAACTATTTTATCATGCTTGGTGAAATACAAAAATAAATAGAGGCAAAAAGAATTTGAGAAAGATAGTTTTGAAGGCATGTTTTAAAATGATGTTGTTTTAAAAAAATGTTGTTTATGAAAAACCAAAAATTGCAATTTCAGATGTTCTAATACTGAGTAGAACATTGAAGACTCTTAAGATAAATATATTATCCAAGGAAATCTCGAATAAAATCTCTAGCTGGTTATAAGCTGTTTTTAAGAAACCCTGAAACCAGTTACCTGTTTCAGGACTACAACCCTTCTGTTAAACACTAGGCAGTATTTTCAAAACCTAAAACTACTAGAAGAACTTGGCTTCTGAAATTCTGGGGGCCAGCCTTTAAGGTTTCAACATTTAAATACCATCTTACTAATGGCTGTGTTAATTTTTTTTTTTTTATCTTGTGCAAGAAGACTGGGTGCATAACACAGCTTAAAGCCTGCTGAACTTTAGGTAATAAACTGGATTTACCTACATTAAATAGTAAAGCAAACAGGTATTGCCAAACCACCCTTTGACTGAGATGACTCACCAGTGAAAGTGTATTAATCATCTGTAATGAACTCACAATTTTAAAGTAACAATACTCTTCATCAATGTTCGCCAATTAAAGATACTGCTTCTATGAATTTATCAGAGGCAAAACAGAAGTACAGATGTCTATAGGTAAATAAAATGTCGGATTTTTTTGTTTTCAGTTATTTCATTGGCATTGAGTGTCCCCTGGAAATACTCACGGCTCTCCATCAGTATTCCAGAGTGTATGATATCCATAAGTAAAATAATAATTTTAAGAATCTATCTGATTTTCACAGTGCTATAACAAAAAGACAGAAACTAGAGAAACACCATCAACGGGCTAAAGTAGTGATAAGACTGGCACACATTTCAAAAAAATCCATGGTGTGACTGCCTAGACGGGGTGGAACTGAAGACAACGTGCTTCCAGTCAAAGAGCCAGTAAGAGAGCCAGAAAGTGAATGGCTCTCCGCAGTTATAGAATCAAAACTTGATCTTGGTCTATGTAAGCCAGCAGCAGAACAGGAACGCTGAGGTGTTGAAGAACCAGACCTCTGCTCCACCACCTCATCTGAAATGGATGAAAGAAGAGCAATTTATATGAAAGGTATGTTTGTTCAAGCCCTTCCTATGAAGACGCTATATTGAGAAAACTGAGTAAGTATATCTGAACAAGGGAAACTTCATGGATGGCATGTTTCAGAGTTTTGAGGGCAGGGGTGGCAATACCCCTTTTCTCTCACAATTGTAACAGGCATCACTCATCAACTACAACACTAACAGTCAAAATGTCACCCCTAAATCCTTCTCAACATAGTATTTGGCATCCACCTTGAAATTAAACTGATATCCCATTTGAAGAAAGCATATCCCTGAATGATTATTTTCCTGCAGCATATCAACAAAAAAATAACATTAAAATAAAAAGTTACCATTATACAGTGGTTCTGAACCTTCAGTACACAATGCCTGGGGATGGGGTGAGGAAATCTTGTTAAAAATCAAGATTTCCAGAACAAACAACCCAATCAAGAAATGGGCAGAGGACATGAACAGACATTTCTGCAAAGAAGACATCCAGATGGCCAACAGACACATGAAAAAGTGCTCCACATCACTCGGCATCAGGGAAATACAAATCAAAACCACAATGAGATACCATCTCACACCAGTCAGAATGGCTAAAATGAACAAGTAAGGAAATGACAGATGCTGGCGAGGATGTGGAGAAAGGGGAACCCTCCTACACTGTTGGTGGGAATGCAAGCTGGTGCAACCACTCTGGAAAACAGCATGGAGGTTCCTCAAAAAATTGAAAATAGAGCTACCTTATGACCCAGCAATTGCATTACTGGGTATTTACCCTAAAGATACAAACGTAGTGATCCAAAGGGGCACGTGTACCCGAATGTTTATAGCAGCAATGTCCACAATAGCCAAGTTATGGAAAGAACCTAGATGTCCATCAACAGATGAATGGATAAAGAAGAGATGGTATATATATACGATGGAATACTATGCAGCCATCAAAAGAAATGAAATCTTACCATTTGTGACGACATGGATGGAACTAGAGCGTATTATGCTTAGCGAAATAAGTCAACTGGAGAAAGACAACTATCACATGATCTCCCTGATATGAGGAAGTGGAGATGCAACGGGGGTGGGAGTTAAGGTGGTAGGAAAAGAAAAAATGAAACAAGATGGGATCAGGAGGGAGACAAACCAAGAGACTCTTAATGTCATAAAACAAACTGAGGGAGGTGGGGGGGAGAGGGGTTGGGAGAGGGTGGGGGGGTTACATTATATGTTTAAATAAAGCTTAAATAAAAATAAAAAAAATAAAAAAAAATCAAGATTTCCAGTTTCCCAGGACTCACCTCTAGAAATAAATTCTGATTTGGTAGATCTGGGAGTAGTTCCCAGCAATCTGCATCTTAATAAGAACTCTGGGTAATTCCGAT